>KK117290.1:107580-125860 GCA_000611955.2 Stegodyphus mimosarum | reverse complement strand
TTTCGTCGACGAGGCATAAGTACAGATTGAGTTAACGTTTACCACTAGCAGATAACCACCGATAACCATACACGCCTCGCTACAGCCGTCTATTTATTCGGATCCATCAGCCGTTCAGAGGGCGCTGCTCAGCATACGCATGCGCTACGGATTTGCAATTCTAATCATTTGCATATCATGCGCTACTTTGCATTTCCTGAAAATTTCAGCTCACTCGCGTAAGTCCTTCATGGTGTTGCAATTTTCACAAACGTGAGTGTAGTATCTGCATCAATGTTCCTCCGTTCTTCCATCATTACTGTTTTTAGTTCGGTTTTTGTTCTTATGTTGCGTTTTCGTACTCTAACCTCTAATTCTCTCCAGATGTGTTCTGTTCGATTTAAATATGGTGAGTGAGGTGCTGTTTTCAGAACTTATGGATAATTATAGACATCCAAAAGGCGAACTTTGAGAGCCGTGTCCTTAGGATAGTTACCAGGATACAAGTAATAAAAATTTTTCCAGTCCCCAAATTTTGGGCTGGTAATTTTAAATTATCTTTTACAATATTTAAATAAAAAGCATGTTTCATTGTTCCATCAATAAGTACTAAATTATTTAACATGCATATTATTATGACATACACTCTCACACAAGAACATTTCCATTGCCGTGCTTTTACTGTTCTAACCAAGGACTTGGGATTAAGCTCCTCGTCTTTTTTTCTCCACACAATTATATGCCCTTCGGAACCAAAAATGTTAAATTTGCTTTCATCTGAAAATAAGACACGATTCCAATACGTTTTGGGCTTTAGCATTGATTTTTAGAAGAAAGGCCTAAGCTTTCTATTTTTTTCACGTCCAAAAAATTTTCTTCGAACAGAGCGCCCATGTATTCCAGCTGATTTGAGCACTCGTCGAACAGTTTTAAGTGAAACTGAAGTAGAAAAGTTTTCAGTAAGTTCTGTGGAAAATTTTTACAACATTCAAACCTGGATGTTTCACAGATTTTCTAACTATAAATTTCTAATCACTTTGAGTCACGTAGAGTCCTTTTTACGGAATAAACTCTTCTTACTTTATTTTGGATCCAATTTTCTTTTTTAAACCATTTTATCACATAATACATCGTAGAATGGGATAAATTTTCCAATTTAGCGATATCCCGAATTGAATTTTCATCTTTATGATAAAAAATGTTAAATTTTCGAATGTTCTTCGCTGTTTCCTTACAACTACGAGCCATTTTTAAACATTAAATGAAATATAATGAAGTAAGCAAGCAAAAAAAAGCCAAAAAAATTTTATAAGCCATCAAAATGCAAAAATATAAAAAAAGTGGCAGAAAATAATTTTATTTATGAAATTTTACGAAAATATTTCTGTGTACCTTCATTTTTGCGATGTGTTTTATCTATGCCTACTTACATTTTCAATTTTAGAAAAATAAAACAAGTCAGCATTAAAAATTCAAAAGTTTGGTTTTATTCAAAATTACATGGAGATGATATGAAAAAAATATTGGGCTTTATATTCGAATTCAGTTCCGGGTTACAGCGCTTTTCTGCAAATTCTTAAAGTTTGCGAATACTTTTCTGAGACTATACCCAGCTGGATAATTTTATGACCATTTTCAGCGTTATTATAGTTAATAGAACATGTTTCTAATACTTAAATTACCCATCTGGAAAAAAATCGTTTGTCAGTTTTATTTAACGATGTAAATATTTTATCAACTGTCAGTATAGGTATCATTTTCAATTTATTTATGGGTAAAATTATTGAGGTTTTAGACTTTAATCTGAGATATTTTTCTTTAACTCAGTTTAAGATAAAACATTACTATCTTTTAATAATTCAAATCATCCGAAAATTATTTTTTTAATTAATAACATTATTTAAACTTAGGATGGAAGCGAAATTCATTTTAATAAAAAAATTTATTTGTATTTTCATTGGCATAATAAAATAATCTTGCCTCCTCCCAAAGGGCAAACACGAGAGAAACTGTTTTTTTGCTTATTCCAATTCTATTTTTATCTCGACTTCACTCTTGTCTCTAATCCGGTGAAATTCTTGTCGTTTTACAGGTGACCGAGTTTACTGTCTGAAAGAGAAAGGGATAGTGTTGTCAAGCTGATTCACTTAAAGTTCACGGATGACGAGAGTTTTGAAAATTTCTTTTACGAGGTCCATGTTCGTTGAGATTAAAATAGAAAAACTAGAATACAATTCAGGGATTCTAATGTTTACAGTATTGGGAAAATCGGCTTATTGCGAAGAATATTTACAGAAGCACTATTTTGTGATCCACTTTTTGAAACATCTCGCTAAAATATAAATAATAAAATTTAAAAAAAGTCTGAAAGCTTTATATTATGCCTAAAAGGGCGTTTTTTTCACTTACATAGATACACATTTCGAGAACATTTGTGTTAATGCTCCTTTGGGATAAAAATATTTAAAAATAAGATATCTTTAGAATTCCGATAGACAATCTCGCGCGTTGGTGATAAAAATGTTTTATTCTTCAAAGTATTGCCACTGCTGGCTTTGAAATCGTTGATTTTTTTAATCAAAAATTCGTTAAAGTTTTACAAATTAGGAAAGAGATTATAAAACTAATTCGAAATTCAAAATTCGGTTTTCCACGTGCCCATATTCGGGTGGAAGACTACGTTATTCAAAATCGGATGGCTGTAAGTGCGCAACAGCCCTAGTGGGCCATGGGCTGCAGTGCCCTTTTGATCTTTTGGTCCCCGTAAGGCATCAGCATATGCCCTGAACAAGTTGTGAGCTTGTCGCAGGATCCCCTTAAAATATAATACAAGGTGATAATATTTGGCGGAAACAATTTGAAAAGCGAAACGGACATCTATAGTAAACAGGCGCAAAATGTCGTTTCGAGACTAATAGCCCTTCTGGGCTAACGTACCTTTGGGCTAAAAATATACTTTTTTAAACAAATCTGCTATTTATTAACTTCGTTTCTGAAAAGAATTGTTATACTATGTTTTGTTCGTTAGATTTCATAATAGATAATATTACGAAGGCAACAACCGACGAATCTGGATTCCGCCATTCGAATTCTTCCTGTCAAAGTATAACGATTTAACGATGATTTCTCAACATTTCTCCCCCCTATAGAACATTGAAGTAGTATTCTTATTTCAAGGAAACTATATATTTCTCATTAGGTGTTCCTCGGAACTCTAATTTTTGCCACAATTAGTAGTAAATACGAGAGGAAATGACTAATGAGTGGTGAGCAGTAGATTATCATTTCCATTACTATTAATCAGCATATTAATCACACTTTGTTGTTAGAAGGCCCCAAACCATGATGCGTGAGTTCCTGGGCCGAAGCCTTGTCCCAGATTAGTAAATAATATAGCCTAACGTATAAATAGCATATCTGTAAGTGTAAATAGAAATCTAAAGTAAGGCGAATAATGTCCATCGGGTGGAATCGACGAATGAAATACTACTGTGTAGTGGATCACGTGGGAGCCCAGAATCGGGATTGATAAACCCCTGTTCTCATGATATTTTAATCTTTAGATGATGTGGAGGTACAAGCATCAAGCCTATGAAATCCGTAATATGAAATTCCTTGATCTTGATTGCTTGTGATTGGCTGAAACAGAGGTTAACATCAGAGGAAAGCAAAACCCTTTGGATTCGTTCGTAAAATAAGTAATAGAAATTGCACTCCTCCGTAGAATGGTGTACTGACCAGGGTACCTAAGCACGAGGCCTTATCCCTAATAGAATAGATTAGACTTTTTTAATCAATACAGTACATAATGAAATTCAAATGTAATAGTTCTTCAAGACTATATTTACAGGAATAAAAGGAAATTCTGTATAATTTTGGGGTTAGTAGGATAACGAGCCGTTAATCCAGAAAGCCGTTGAGCTGATGTGATCGAAATATGGGATATGTACAAATAAATTGAGCACAAATACAATAGGTTACAGCGAAATTAACACATTCATAGCCTGAACTTAATTATTCTCTATACTGAGGATTGACATGGGTCTTTTAGAGTTTAGAGGATTATTCACATCGTACTGACAGATTTTGACAACAGCGTTTGGCGTAGATCGGACTCTCTACGATAGATTACAGATTACTGCGCAGATTACAGACTCTCCATGGCACTTAAGGAAAAATAGGATTCATCAGGAATTGAAAGTGGAATTATTAAGAACTTGTTACTATACTCTTGTAAACAATTTCCACGAAAGTCAAAAACTGATCAATAACCCTGCTGTCAAAATCTGTCAGTATGATATGAATAACCCACTGAACTGTAAAAGACCCATGTCAATCCTCAGAATGGCGAAGGATTAAGTTCTAAGCCCGTTTGGAGTTTATTTCCATTAGAACGCATGAATAGGCCCATAGAGGGCATGCATAACATAACAATGGACCGAAGATGATAGTAAATGAGTAACTTGTTATTTATATATAAAACGCTGTTTCGAGTAATTAAGGGGAAGAGTTGTGCTTTATGGGTTCGAAATTTCTGAATAATAGATGTAATTTGCGGGGTCCATGTGAGAGAGTTAATGAGGATCATCTTGAGATAAGGGACATGCTTAGCCCAGGGAATAGTTGTTCCATAAAATTTTAGATCCTTCTTGAAATTTTTCTTTTTGGTGAACAGAATGGCTTATATCTTGTGTACATTTACCAAAATTTTCCGTTTTTTTCAGCCAAGTCTCAAGTGTTTGGATGTGTTCTTGTAAGCGTTGAATGACTGGACTACGAAATGCTCTTTGTGTCGGGATCGCTGTGTCGTCTGCATGCATCACTAATGTGGTGTTGAGTGTGGAGGGAATTTCGGAATTTCGTTCATGCAGATTGTGGGATTTTACTGATTTAATTCTAAAGTTCTAACTTAGAACTCCACGAACACTAACAAGCGAATAATCGCTTAAGTGTGTGAATAAACACGTAAGTCTTAAGAAGGGTTCAATACCTTTTATTTTTCAGAATATTTACAATCACTTCCTACTTCGAACTTCACAAAGCCTCCACTCGGGCTTGAACTTAAATAACTATGAAATTTAAATTAAACTAAACTAGCTTAACTAAGCTATCTGAAAGGTATAGCCGAAGCTATCAGAAATCTAAATAGTTGGCTCCTAAGTATTAATAAATCGGCGAAGCCAAGCAAGGGCCTAAGGTATGGTCGAGCGTAGTGACTAAGAGAGACCGTAGCCAAAGGCAAACGTCAGGAAATCAGACTCTCTCTCTCGAAGTCGGTGAAACTTCGACTTAAATGGTACTCTTACTCATTTGCATTTACAGCGTTTCTGAAATTACCTTCTAGGAGGAAATTGTAAGCTGAAATTAGAATAAGATAAGAAAGATACAAAACTTAAATAGCTATTAATAAACTTGGGCTAAAGCTTACAAGATATTAAATAGAGTGGGCCCAAGAAGGGACACTTGCAAGAATCGCACGGCTTGTGAAATATGTAGTAGATACACAAACGACAAAGTGTCTTCCGGTCAAGTAGGAATTAATTATATCTGTGATGTAATTTCGGAAACCCAGGCTGTGTATTTTGTATACTAATGCATCCAGCCATACACGGTTGAAAACTTTAACAATGTCTAGGACGATTCCTCCGATGTTCTTCTTGGTCTGAAATCCTTCAGTGATCATCTCAACCACTCTATATAGCTGACTGGCTGTGAAGAGGTTTCTCCTAAAACTAAACTGGTATAGTATATTAATACTATTTTCGTCCAAGTGAGTGTTTATCCTCTTGAGCAGGACAGCTTCAACAATCTTGCTGAATAAAGAAAGGTCTGCATGTCTCTGTAGCTATAGTAGGCTTCTTGGGTTTGAGGATCAGAGTAATAGTGGCTAATTTCCAGACATTCGGAAAGTATTGCCGCTCTAGAACAACATTGATGATTTTGGTGAAAATAAACACTGTCTTTATCGGGAAGTGCTTTACCATTGTATTAGTAACCTTGTCAAAGCCAAGACTTTTCTTCTTCTTCAACTGTTTGTTATAGTTAAGGACATCCGACGGTAAGGCTGCAATAATGTCTTCTGCACATGGATCTGATGTGTAAACGGAATGGCATTTGGCAATCAAGTGCCCAGCTGTTGTGTCATGAATGTTGTTTGTGCGAAACTGAGATTCGAGAAGCTAGGCTAAAAGTTCTGCTCTGTCACTACTGGTGTAATACTGGTGGCTACTGTAAAAATAATATTATAGTATGGCTACTGACAAATTTGCACCGTTTGATTTTATCAAGTTTTCCTATACCTTGAATATTCTATGGAAATTGCTGCTGCTGCGGCGGACCACACAGAGGAGTGAAAATCGTGTGTACGGTCGCTATTTTCAAGCTTTTATGACGTGCTAGAGGGCATGGTCTGACATCTTAGACTCAATAATTCGTTCCAGCTGACAGTGCAAGAGAAATAACTTCAAGACTAGTGTCAGGAGATTTTAGCGTTCTGCATCGTGTCTGTCGTCAAAGCCTCTCGATTTCAGAAGGGCTGACAAACCAATGAGTTTGTTTTTACTCTGATATCTTTCAGATACTACGAGTCAGAGGATATAAAATACTACTGAAAAATTAAGGAGGTGTGGCTAATTCAGTCTGAAGATTTTCTTCATCGGAACAACACGTCAGAAGCTTCTGAACTCTCGACTGGAGAGACTCTCGCTGGCAGGTTCCTCACGTCACGAGGACTTTAATTAACTTCAATAATTGTTTTATATTATTCATCAATTATTAATGTTTGTAAAGAACTTCTTGTGATTGTAATAAATGGGTTTTTAGTTCAACAATGCAGTAAGTATTTCACCAATCATTATGCGGAGTCAGATGTGCTAACTGCCGCCACTCAACACTGTCAACACCTCAGTCTCCCACAATACCTTACAAAACCTCTCAGTGTCTTTCAAGAACTTTTGCAGCTTATAGATTTCACTAATAAATCAGGGATGTAGTTTAATCCTTTCACTGGCTCCATAGGTATAGACTTTCAGCACTTGGCAATCATTTTGTTGTTAACAAAATTTAGGAATTCACTTAATGTAGCATAAGGGGATCTAGTAGTTACTTTGATGTTAAATGCTCTTGGACTAAGTCAGGCTAAACCAATTAAGATAGTTAATTTGCTGCAAAGATTAAATAAAACTGCAAATGTATGAATGCGCAAATATACAATCAAGTTTCTCAAATTTGCAATTTATTTGCGAATTTAACATACACCACGGTTCAAAATGGTTCAAAACAATTTCCCACTGAAATTTATTCCGTTAAGATGAGGAGCAATGTTCGGTAGGGAAGGCATTCAAAAGTACGTTTGAATAAACACATTGAAAAAAAACGTGATGGCTTGAAGCATAAATAATAAATCTTGAAATCAGTGTCTTCAGACTCAAATTAAGCTCCCAACTGTTTTATAACTGTAATAGCCCATTGTTAACATTTGCATATTTACTTACAATATCACTAATCATATATTCTTGAAGACATTATAGATGGTAATCGCTGAAGACTTCGAGAAATTATATGGTATTTAGATATTTAAAATTGTAACATACCCTGCATAGTCACGAATCATTAAACGATATTATTTCAAAAGCCAATCCAAATATATCTATGATAAAAACTGAAATAAAGATGAATAATATAATCAAAGCTTAATCATAAATTTCGTTTAAATCAGATGAATTGGAATACAGATTAACATTTTTTATAAAACTAATTCAGTAATTCTTGGAGATACAAAGGTTGTTAACAGATTTGTACGGTAATCATTATCTAGTAGTTTTACTGCGCTTTAAAAAGTAAATGAGCTCACATTATCCCTGATTTACGACTTGCAGTATGAACTAGATATGTTGCAGCGTCTAAAAATTTGATTAAAACATTTACTTTCTGAAAGTACTGGCAAAAACTTTATAATTTTTTTAAATAAGTAATCAGAAAATCGATCTGGAATCCTTAATTCCAGGGAATAATGTCAAAATACTTTAGAATATAAATAGAATAGAACTATATTTAGATTTAATAAATATATATTTATTATTTAATAAATATTTTAGAATGCACAGTGGCTCCCAAAAGTGTTCGTACACTTATGATTTTCATTGAAATAGGGCTCTATCGATTAATTAAAAGTAAACACTCTGAATGAGATTTTACTAATAAGATCTATAATCTGTTCGTAACAAAATTACATGAAAATTAGAATATAAATAAGTATTAAAATACTTATTTCTTAAAATTTAGATTTCTTTCATATTCACTCTGAAATTTTACCTAATCTTACATTATTGAAAAGCATAATCCTGTTCCTCTGTTTTCATGAGACCAGATGAGTACAAAAACGCATACTAATGACCATTTTAAATTCCTTGTGGAGAAGAATCTTAATACCTTATGTAATCTTTATAATGTGTTTAGAAAGAGTATCACATACATATTAAGTGTAATTTGCCATTCGGGTATGTTTCTGATGACTTATATCTCTAAAGAAAACAACCAAAGAAAGAGGGCATTTTTTGTCTGAAGACTGTATGTTTCCGCATATGAGAAATAATGTGTTTGTTTTATGTCAGTTATATATTTACACTCCTTCCAGTTTTGAACGATTAAGTCATCATCACGTATGAAAAAGACAATGATGATGTTATCGCACTGCGAAATTCCGCAATTATTTTTGCGAATTTTAAAGGATTTTCTAACAAGACCCGAATATCAAACTTCTCGCTTGTCAAATAATATTTTTAATTCTCGTTATAATTGTTAGATTATTTTTGTATGCATATATGGGGAAGGACCAGAATTTTCGGGTGAACTATTATAATTAAATATTTTAAAATGGTTCATCGGCTAATTCTGGATACAGAAAAGCAAGGACTTTTGTAGAACAGAGATTTTAGTTAGTTTCAATGTTCCTTTTCCCTGATGAAGTGACTTTGAAGTCGACTGAATTCCTATTCTATTGAGATTTTTTAAAATTTCTTTAACTTTCATAAATTTTTTAATTGGAGTATGCTTGCTTAAAAGATTCGGTTTTAACAATTTTTAAAAATTCTTTGTTGTATTTATAGGATTTTTTTAAATTTATTAATTATGAATTTCAATTTTCGTCTTTGTGAAAAAGTAGTTCTAAATTTCTTACTTTATATATATATATGCCTTAGAATTTCCGTAAAAGTGACGGATCACAAAATTAAAACTAGATGATCAAACTTTAAATTATTCTAAGTTTGTTGAACTTTTGAAACAACAACACTTTTGAAAGTGTCTTCTGTATTTCTCATCAGAATGCAAATTATTTGCGAGTATTCAAGCTGAAGTTTTTCGTTTTGAGGAAGAGAGCGTTTCTGGCATCACATGCGCGCTACGAGATTAGTTTTTGCCAGCTGTAGCAAGTTGTAATTACTCGGCTATGCGGTCCCTCGCTGCGGATACTTTTATTCTGATCTGCCATTTAACTGTGTAATCTTTTATTACTGTTCAACATTTAGTTTCAGTTTGACTGTTCCATTTATTTATTGTCAGGGACTCGGACAAAATAGTCGTAACTGTCAAAATCCTTCCTGCTGTTACATTTGTTCAAAACAGCACTGTCATAGTGAGAAAACGTAAAACTCTGGGTAAATTGTGTTGGTATTAATGAAGATACTGGTTTTTCATTGCCTACTGAAGACGGTTTAGTAATCAGATTATAATTAATATTTTATATTTATTACTTACAGTTGTTTTTAATTTTATTGCAGAGTCTCAAAATGCATATACAGTTTTAAAGATGGATTTATTTTCTATGTTTTAATACTTCCGTTCTCATTCCCATGCATTTCATACCATAACGAGTTCCCGAGTTCCCATTTTCGATTCGCTAGGGAATCGAGGCTTACTTTGTGGAGTCATTAGGTGTTTTGAAGCTGGAAACAGGAAAAATGTGCTGTACCTTCCCCGGGACTCGAACTTCGGATCTCTTGAATACACGTCGAGTGTGCTGACCACGAAGCCATGCTAAGAAGGCGGGAAGCATATAAGCATTCTGTACCGCGCCACGCACATGGGGAAAAATTTCTTCTCCTAATTGGATTTGGCTTCTGATGACAGCATTTCTTCTGCGCTTAAGAACGCCTTGACTTTGCTTGGGCTCGAGAGCACACCTTCATACCGTTTGTTTACATTTTTGATAGCAGTACCGAAACGATTATTACATGCGTTGTATTTTTGTTGCTATGAGATTACACTTCTTGCAACACTGTAGTGTGGTGCATTTAATATGAAAAATGTAGCGATTTGTTTTCCTAGAGAGAAAAAGTATTATTTCTTCATGTGTTAGCTCCATGTGTTCTAAATGTGTATTAATTGCAGAAATTTTTAATAAATGTATTCTTAATTTAAAATCCTTCATATTAAAAGTATTGTGATTATTAATTCATTGTTTCATGTTCATTATATACCATTCTCTGCAGATGCAATCTCCGAAAGCATGAGACAAGTAAGTTTTCGGAAATAGCAAAAACGATGTTGGGAGCTAACATAGTACACAGTAAATTCACAATATTTTGAATGTCTGAAACAGTAAAATTTATTTTTGAAGTTAGACTAATATAGATTTGGAACAGAGAAATAGAGATACGTATTTCAAATTGAATAATATTTATGAATATTGCCAAATTTTAATGTGTAACATCTTTTGTACCTCTGCGTAAAAATAGTGTTTGTCAAAAAAGGAAGTTCCTTTTCTTATACACGTGTAATAAATTCAGCGACAATACTGAATGCACTTTTTTCTTTCATTTAAGGCAACAAATTATTAGCAATGTGAAAGACACATTAACATGGAAATAACATAAGATTTGCTAATTAAATATTTTCTGCAATATGAAAGGAGCAAAATGCAGCAAAACTGCAATAATAATAATATACTTACTAGCACACAAGCACAGAATGTCTTTGCAGTAGGATCGAGATCGTCGTGTTTTGGTTTTTGTACTAAATTCACGAACACAGCTATTTATATAATTTAAGCGCTTAAGATTGCTTCTGATATTAATGGCATCTTTGAAAGATTTTATAATTTTATTATTTTATGAAACAGGAAGCGATGTGCTGAACGCTACAGCTAAATGTTTCCGTTTCAAAGAAAACAAACGATAATTTTCATGCTTCTGTGTCATTCATGCGCGTCATTCAACGAGACAAAAGCAAAAAAACCCCTAAGAATCACACCTAAACGCCATTACGCTAAGAAACAATAATGTCATCGGAAAATATGTCCAATCACAGGTACGGATTTTTCCCTATGAGCGTGGCGCGGTACAGAATGCAGGCGGGAAAGGCATGAAAATTTGAATTTTAGGCTACGTTTTTTTCATTTTTTTCATTTATTCAGTTCATTTTATTCGTTCATTTATTTCGAAATTTAGAATATTAAATATCAAAGATTGTTTTAATTTTATTTTATTCTATTTTACTTTATTTATTTTTTAAATTTAGTTTAATTTTGTTTTAATTTATTTTTATTTTATTTTATTTTATTTATTATTTTAATTTAGTTTAATTTTAATTTTAATTTAATTTAATTTAATTTAATTTAATTTTAGTTTAGTTTTTATTTTATTTTTATTTTATTCGGGCCGGTGGCGCAGTGGCTAGCACGTCGCACAGCACCACCACAGGCTCGGTGTTTGATCCCCGATCCTGTGGTGAACTACTGAATCCCAAACTGAATTTCGTTAGAACATAGTTTTGTAAGTGTCACAATTCCATACATTCGTTGGCGAGGAAGGTATGAGAATTTGAATTTTAGAATATCGAATATTTTTAAAGAATCATGAATTCAAGATTAGAATATCCTAAGTTTTAATTTTTGTTTTAACCCGTATATTTCTAGCAGATTAGGCTGAAAGAGGAATTTTCTTTCTCTTTTAAAATTTAAAAGCGATGTTATGTGCACGTGCACACACTGTTTAAATGTACATATGTTTACAGATTTAGGCAGCTTTCATCAAAAACGACCGTTATTAATTCTAAATTATCTTTCATTTACGTTAATTTCACTTTCATCGAAGAAGTAACATCTCTGAAACATCATCGCCATATCTCTGAAAACTGAAATGGTTAAACAAATCCCAGTTTGTTAAAACATTATCCTTTCGTTTATGGGAGTTATTCATTCTGTAAAGTAATATATTTACATAAATATGCGTCAAGATTTGGTTTTAATTTAAACCATTTGATTTTTATAACTCATAGAATTCATCGAGTTTTGATCTATTGTAAATTTCCAATTTCAAGATCGAAATATGTATAATAAAACAAGTAGTGCGCAAATACACACCATTTTGTCTTCAACATTTGATGAAAAGAACGTTTGTTATACCTTTTCTTCTTTTATTTTTTAGTATATGATTACGTTTTCAAGATTAGTATTGTTTGGATAAAAATGGTCATACAAGTATTCTTCACTAAACCTTCAGCCATTGATAGGATACTTTAAAGAATATTACTGCAATTTGTTCTTTTCTTTTATTTTTAGAACTAAATCTAAGATCCTCGATACACACGAAGAAAGCCTTAACATGTACGTAATAAAGATAATACGTAGGAGACAGGTAAATATTTGCTGCGAAAAGAAGGTCAAAATGCATCTCAAGATTATTATGCCGAAGAATTTCCATCTATTGATAGAACACTAATCTAGAGTTAAAACTAGTAAGACAATGCAGTATTAGAGCGCAAACATGATCTAAGACAATACAGCTGAATCGAAAGTCTTTTAGAACCAGCAAACGAATTTTATAGAAGATTATTACTTTGTTTCCTTCCTGCGCAGCCGCAGCGTGATCTTGAACTGACACGCAAAGCATTCACAACAGAATGAAAATAATGGGGAAAGTATTTCGTGCCAGTAGGGCGCAAAGAGCAGTAAATATAAGCAGTATAAATCGATCCACCTGGCATTAGAAATTAGATACTTCAGAGGTATTCGAAATGAAAGCTTACCTGGATTACAACATCAGATTTTTGAGTATCCATTTGCATTGCCTCTATCTCGTGATCTCTTTCTCTATAAGCTGTTCACATGTATTAATTTTTGAGAAACTTCATACGTAATTTATCTCTCACTTACGAAGCCGAGGCAGGACTTATACAAAAGAAGCTTTCGTAATCATCTCTCACGCATAGGAATAATTAGACGGACAATAACATCTTTTTTTGTATTGCTTGTTCACCCCTTGGTTTCATTCTCTATAAGTCTTTGGAGCCCACCAGCGGTCGAGCGGTAAAGACGCTGAACACTGGTAGTTCGGTCCGAGGTTCGAATCCCGCGAACGCGCTGGCTGCATGGGCGTTTTCGTGGTTTTTCCCATGTGTAACGTGTATACGAGCCAGTTTCCCTTAGAAAGTCCTCCACGAAGGCATCCCTCCCTTTAGGCAGATAGCCCTCGTGTGCTTTGCCATAATTGAATAACCTAACCTATAAGTATTTGCTGATGTAAACTCACTCTGGGAAAACTCTATTGTGTGGCAGTGTCAGGAGCTCGTTACTATCAATTATATAAAATTATTAGCCCAAAGGAAACGCTCCTTTGCTCAGAAGGGCTATTAATTCCGTTTTGGCATTTTGCGTCGATTCACTATAAACGGCGAACCACTTTTGAAATTTTTGCCACCAAATATTAGAGCCTTGCATCATATTTAAAAAAATTAAATAATGAAGAATCTGTATAAATGTATGTATGTTTCTCGCACTGTGATGAAACAACGATACCTAGAGCCATTCAATTTTGAATAACGTACGTCTCCACCTGAATATGGACATCTGGAAGCCCAAATTTGGAATTTGTTTTATTATCTATTTCATATTTTGTAAAGCATTTATGAGGTTTTGATTAAGGAACTCAAGGATTTCAAAGCGAGCAATGGCAACACTGTACGAAAAAGAAACATTTTTATCTCCAGCGCCTGAGACTGTGTATCAAAAATTCTAAAGATATGCTCTTTTAAATATTTTACGATATTGCTGTCGGATTAAATTTTATGGTTTAAGTGCGAAGAATAGGATATTTAACCCTTTGACTGGCCAGGGTTTTGGATAAAAAAGCTCAAATTTCCCAAAACTACTATGAGAAAAAATCATTTTCTTGATTTTAATGTAAAAATTCTCCTGGTATTTTATACCCGGATTTCTGGATACCTGGTGTTTTTGCCTTAGTTTCTTTGACATATTTTAATATGCACGTATATATACATTCTTAGAGATATCACAAAATATATTCTAGGCTGTATATATTCTAGGCGGTTAGACACACTTTGTTAAAATTATTTGAAAGTATGAAAAATGTCTTTTTATCCGTTCGTCTACAATGAAAAAAAGGAAAAGAAAATAGTTGATATAAATTAAGAAGTTCGCCAAGCGAATTAATCATTCTTGGCGTAAGCTAAAAAAATGGCCAAAGATAAATTTTTGAATTTCGCTGTATGCTTCTCTCCGAATTTTACAAAATTTAATATTTAGGCATAATTTGAGTCGTAGAATCGAAATATGAAAACCAAATTGGTATGTTATTTAAGAAAAATGCAATTTCGTGTCAAAATACCTATGTTAGTACAGTGCTATACATAAATTTATTATGTATTTTATAAATTATTATATATTTAATATGTATATATATAAGTATTGAAATTTTGTATATTCAGATTTTCTAAGTCCACATATTTCTGCCTGATCTTCTTACTATAAACCTTTAACTTATATTCTGCTGGAGAGGACTTCTGTAAGTCCTCCATGAGAGCATCTCTCCATTTAGACAGTAGGTATTATTCGCCATAATGAAATCAAGCAAACAAAAAAAATCAAAATTAATATCAGAATTGTCAAATAGTTCATGTTGTTACGAAATTAATTAGAAAAATTGCTTCGCTTGTTAAATTTATTCAAAGGTCTCATACCGAGGATTTCAATAAGAGTAAAGTTTATGTTTATCTTTCCTTTTTGCAATGTTTCACAGTTCAAGAAATGTGCTGAAACAAGTAGTGTCAGAGTGTATAAGCCATGTTGAACACTCTTAGTATAGCTAGATTTTAAACCTAGTGAACGAGCTAGTTCCATGTGCATTTCAATATTTGCCATGTACATATTGTGAATACAAGTTAGTTTGCCCTAGAAGATCTTCTACAAAGCATCTTTTCCCTTAATAGCTCTCGTGTGCTTTACTATAATTGATTAAATATGTGGACATTATATTCAAACGTTTTCATTTAATTTCTCAGGTTGAGTGTTTTCTTATTCATAATTACGTAAATATCCGGATGCCGATTTGCTTGTGAATACTGGAAGAAAATTATCCTCCTACTCACAACGCACTTAAAAGAGAATGTAGCGTCCAAACTAAGCGCGAACTAAATCACGATTCTCTAAATTACCATCTTTCAAATCACCTCCTTGTAGAGGTTAAGAAGTTCTCATCAAAATTTGTCACGGTTACTTACTTAGCGGCAATTTACGGAGTATTGCATCTTCAAGTTTAAAGATAAGCTTCTGGGAAAACCAAGCAAATGAATCATTTTCTTAAGTAGGTATTGAATGCTGCCTATATCCTCCACTTATTTTGTTTTAATGGTTGGAAAGTGAAAGGTTTTTAACACCTTTAATCTTTCCGTCAGTATTAAGTGAAGTTTACGGGATTTTATTTTCAACTCTGATCTAATTGAAGTTAGGTAAACTTATTGTGCCTTGAGAAAGATTGGTTCTTCCATTAAAGATCTTATAACTTTTATTTAATGCCACAATATTTCATCCGTTTGTCATCATGCAATTACCTATCAATTATTATGTGTAGAGTCCTTAGGACGTTTTGGGAGATATTGAAAAAGTCTGCAATGCCCTCGCCGGGACTCGAACCACGGACCTCTCGAATAGCGCCGAGTGTGCTGACCATTACACCAAAGGCATGCTAAAAAGGCGGGAGATATACCTTATATACTCCCCCATTTAAAGAGCGACTGGGGATTAGGGGACCCAATCGCCAAATCTTGGTGGTGGAGAATCATCAACCACCACCCTTTTTAGTTCGGGCGCCACTGTAGACGCTGAGAGACGTGAAAAATTTGCTATGCCGTCACCGGGACTCGAACCGCGGACTTCTCGAATACGCGCCGAGTATGCTGACCATTATACCACGAAGGCGAGAGAAATAGCTCATAATGTTATTATGTTAGCAACCTGAAAATGCACGATAATTAAAGTTTGGTCATATTATTTGAAAATTTACAGCTTTGAAATTTACTCTTCTCTCTAAAGTTTTCTCTTTTAAATTTCTACAATAAGAATAAAATTGAGGCCTCTATTTTTAATTTGCTGCTATACAAGCAATTCAACCTTTTCCGAAAACAAGATATACAGAAGAACGTTTTCGATAGCAAAAGCAGCAATTAGTACTAACATTTCGTCTCCACCCCCCCCAAAAAAAGCTTTTTCCAAAAGAAGATCTTTATTTCTTCATATTTTCTCAACTATAATTCTATGGAGTAATAATAGAAATATAGTACTATTAATTTCGTTTTGGTATTTTGCGTTGATTCACTCTAAGCGTAGTTTCACTTTTCAAATTGCTGCCACCAAATATTATCGCCCTGTATTATATTTATAGAAATTAAATAATGAAGTATCTGCATAAATGTATGTTTCTCGATTTGTGATAAAACAAGTACCTAGATCCATCCAATTTTGAATAACGTAACCCTCTTCTTGCAGATATGGGCATCCGGAACCCAAATTTGAAATATGGAATTTGTTGTATTATCTATTTCATATTTTGAAAAACTTTAGCACATTTTTTATTAACAAACTTAAGGATTTCAAATCGAGCAATGGCAACGTTGTAAAAAAAAATTTATCTCCAGCGCACGAGACTGTGTATCGAAAATTCTAAAGATATGCTCATTTAAAAATTATTTTGCGATATTGCTTTTGAACTGAATTTTATGGTTTAAGTGTGAAGAACATGATATTTAACAAATAAAGGTAACACACAAAATGTTAAAAAAACGCCTTTTTTACTCAACCAACAGGGCTAAATGTTTCACAGTAATCAACATCTTAATATTGGGATAGCCTTTCGCCACAAAACGAACTTTGAATTTAACAGAGTTTCCATTTGAGTGACATTCCATTTTATATTCCCACTAGCTGAAGTACCCGACGTTGCTCTGTGTACCATAGTCGTATCTTCTTCAAATAAACAACACCTTTTCTAGGTTAAATATTTACTATACAACTATGTGCAGATTACATTTTATCAGAAATAAAACATTTTCGCTACAGTAGAGTGCGCTAAGCAGCGTCCGCTCTCTTCTCTTCCACATACCAATCTCCCACTTTACTCCCACCTGCGACAAGGGGGCAGTCCGCTCCCCTCTTCCAGCCGAGGTGCAGAGCGAAGAGGCTTCGTTTAGGGGGACGACGACAGTTTTTTAGAAACCTCAGATTGACAATGGTTTTTCTCTTATTTTCTTTCAGATGAACTCAGCAAAATTTACCAGCCCCGAATATAACTGTTGATTTTATTCAGACAGGAAGGAAATATTACATTTATCGCATATTTTATCTCAGAACTTGAGGGTAAACAGTATTTCCGTTTGTCCATCCAGAGCGTTAACGAACCGAACTACCCAATGTGCCGACTCTCCAGCAAGTTCCGTATAACTGTCCATCGGGAAAATAGGGCGTTTCCAAGTTAATAACTGTCGCACAAAGTAATTGCCGTTTGCCATTTTCATACTCACAGCGAATGCAAGCCGGAAACTGCTATCGCCTGAAACCGAAAGGTTTATTTGGATCTGTGGATATCAATGGAATGCAAGTAATGAATACATTTTCACCTGCGGCATTTCCCATGATGATGGTGGTCTCTGTTATGCTTAGATATAGATTTTTCACGGTGAGTCTAGTTCCACTGCACAACTTTGGTGGGTCGATGTTACGTAATAATATGGTAGGTGATTTCTTTTTTAAAGTGAGCTTACTTGGTGGTATTCCTGAAGATTCAAGAGCATTTCAAAATTCTCTCGGGTAATGCGCAGCTTGTTTTGTATCCACTAAGGAATCAGTGGACGAATATGTGACAGAGTTGCAGAAAAGGATTTCCCGGGTAAGTTTGTTAACGTATTTAAAGCGGTCATTTTTGGCCCTAAAATGACTCTTTCACATAGGTTAACGAACACGGCTCTATCTAAAGGTTTTAGTAAGAATTGATAGCGGGATCAAAACAGCATC
>KK117290.1:89966-107496 GCA_000611955.2 Stegodyphus mimosarum | reverse complement strand
TGGAGTGTAGGCCCCCATGGGTTAGTTTTCGAAATCTTATATAGATAATGACCTTCCCCTTGTTTTGTAAGTCAATTGTACAAAATTTAAATAAATTTAAATAATAATAAACTATAGATTTGTAAGAATTACCCACATATAAACAAACCAACAAAGGGACACTTTTTTTTCATATATATAAATTAATTCGCAATGACTTTTGCTCCTTCTTGTTGTTCTGTCTGTTACCATCTCTCATGGCGCCCAGACGGTATAGTGGTTATGAGGGCCTATTGTGGTACCCAAGGGCCCAGGCTCAACTTCCGGAGAAGACATGCATGTTTGCAAATATATAGTGTCCCTTCGGAATGCAAGCACTTCAAATATGCTGTTCTGTTCTGTGCAAGTATTGCCGAAATATCGCGCGAAGCGCGATTTGTCCAGCTCTTGAAATAAAGCCCAGAAGGCACGCGACTTTATAAATTCGACAAGTAATAAATAGTCTGTGGTGGAAAATTCAAATATGCGGCGCGCCAAAATTCCTTTTGTGTGGCTTAGTGGACCCCCGAACCCCCCCCTCGGCATGCTCTTTCTCAAAATTGGGGAGGGGGAGGGAAATAGAAGTTCAACTTCTCTTTGGAGTTTGGCTCTGGCAGTCATTCTTCTATGTAGTAAGGATACGACAACAACAACCTTTTTTTTTTTTAAATTTTTTCATTCTCAGATAAAGATTTCAGTTGAACACCATTTTACACATAATTTATTACCATTATTTTAAATATTTTTTTAGCGCTTAGAAATACCTTATTACCTAACATTTAAGCCTGGAGAATTTAGAGATTTTCTTAATACTATTCTGTGATTCTAATGAGGTCTATAAAACCAGCATTTTCAGTCAGATGTTCAGGTAGTTTTTATTTTTTCTGGATTTATGAATTTTCGAATACTGCATGTATTTTTTCTAATTAAAGGAGGGGATGCTATTGATTACCAGTGCTTTATTAGAAAAGCAGTTTCAATCCAAAGAAGGGGGGGAATTAAGAAGAAAGAAGGAAAATCTGGAAGGATTCAGATTATAAATATGCACAAGAGAATTTGTTAAGATGTTTTATACTCTCACGGATCATCGCAAGTTACAAATCTGCTCATGGACTAACTCTGTAGAGGCATTAGCTTTTTTTTGTGTGTGTGTATATGTGTGTGTGTGTGTTTGTATGTTGTGTGTGTGTGTGATGCAGGAGACGTGAAAAATGTACAATGCCCTCCCCGTGAGGCGAAAATAGACCTCTCAAACACGTGCCTAGTGTGCTACCGTTACACCACGAATGCAGGCAGAAAGGAAAGAGAAAATATCTTATATGCTCTCTCTTTTAAAGAGCGACTCGGGATTAAGGAACCCAATCGCCAAACCCTGACGGTGAAAAATCATCATCCATTACGTTTTAGTTCGGGCGCCACAGTAGAATTATTAGGTTTTTTTGATGCTAGGGGAATTGGAAAATGCCGCAATGCACTCGCCGAGGTTCGAACCTGGACCTCTCGAATACGCTGCCGTTACAATGCGAAGGCATGCAAAAAGGAATGAGAAAATACCTTATAACTTCTGCTACCACAATTGTCCCTTTCAGATTCGTTACTAAGCATCGCTTTCTTCGTACTTAAGCCAGATAAAACTCAAGAGCAAAATCACAAAATAATTAAAAACAGCATATCTTTAGAATTCCTAATACAGTGTCAGGGGTTGCCATTTTTTTATGTTCACTATACGATTTCTTTGAAAGCTAGTCACTCTAGCCAACCCTCAAAAACGTTATTAGAAAAAAGACGTATACGAAAGTCCAGTTTATGTCATTTCATAAACGTACTGAATATCCCTACTTAGGCATTTCAGGATTTTTGTTTAAATCAGTCAGATTGAAAAGTAGAAAAGATATTGTTAATAATTGCGTTTACTGCTTTTCGATTACTTCGTTTGCTACTTAGTAATATTAAATTTGAAAGTTAAATATTTTACGCTTTACTAAATGGCAACATGCTGATGTGTGGCCATAATAAGTATTATATTTGAGACAGTGGTAACACATTGCTTTCAAACAGCCGAATTTGTCGATTAAAATTCAAATATTAATGCCTTACATTTGACGAATGGCAAACAGTCTGGCGCACTGGAGATTAAAAATGTTTTATTTTGAACAGTATTGCTACATTTCACTTTCAAATCACCGAGTTTGTTAATTAAAGTCGTTAAATTTGTACAAAATAAAAAATATATCAAATTCAAAATTTGGAGAAATTCGGGAAAAAAACAAGGAGATCGTTTTCGGGTGGGGGACAACGGTGAATTAAAAATTTGGTGGCTCAATGTGCCGACGTTTTTCAGCATTACGAGGACATGCGTACACATATACATATTCTTTATCATTAGCCCATAGGGGCGTTAACCCAGAAGCTCTATTAGTCTCGAAACGGCATTTTGCGTCGAATTATTACAAACGGTCGTATGTTTTCTGACCACCATGCCTTCAGGGTGTAACGGTAGCACATTCGGCGCGTATTCGAGAAGTCCAGGTTCTAGTCCTGGCCAGGGCATTGCTCATTTTTCACATTTCCTGATTTAAAAAAAAAGAAAGAAAAAAAAAACCGTAACGATTCTACAAATGTAATGCCCCTGTAAGTATTTCATAACTTTGAATACATGCAGTATTTAGAATACAATTTTGACTGTTATCATGGCGTATATTTCCTTGAACTTAAATACGAATATTATTAGACTGCAAACCTAAATTTAACACTGGAAATAAATTTAGCCCATAGCAAATTGCATACGTAAGTATGAAATTTCGAAAAATAAGTCTCATTTTTAGGAAAAAATATCATGCTTTGTAATTGTCCTTCTTATACTACATAATCCACAAATTTTGAGTATTTTTTAGTTATGCATTGTCTAGTCATGGAGTGTTTATGTAATACAATGACTTACATTACTCACGGAAGCTAGTCATTCCCTAACGTGAGCTCCTGTTCGTCACGAACAGTCTTTGACGGAAATTGTTTCAGCCACGTGTCGCAATCTGGGTGAAAAAAATATACATCACGACAGAAGAATTTGGTGTGTGCACGAGACAAACTGAATTCTCTCCTTGCTGAAAAAGAATAAGTTTATGAACGCACGCAGGGAAAAATTCTGTTGATGAAAGCGTGATTTGAATACAGTGATTCAGTTCTAGATTTGTTTTCCCGTAAATGTTAGAAGAAATATCTAGAGCTATTAAGAAATGGCTGCTTTCTGTAAAAGTTGAGGCTTTATCTCAAAGACAGCAAATTATTCGAATTCACAGGTCAATGAGATGACACCACAGTAGTGTCCTCGTATCGGCTGATTCAGTGTCCGCGATCGATTTCTAACAACAGCGGTTGAATATAGTGATTACATATGAAACTTTTATGATTTTCACCCTGAAATATACATACGGACCCGTAATGGGTGGATTCACGAAATTCAACTTGTGTTTTTCACTTCTCAAAAGCTCGACTTAGGATATTTATTAGATTTATATATAGTATTGTTCTAATATAGGTATTTTGACACAAAATCAGACTTTTTCTGAAATGACATACTAATTTTTTTTCCATATTTTGATTCTACGACTCAAATTATGCCAAACTGCCAAGTTTTGTCAAAATCCCACGAGTAGTTTTTAAAAAATTTAGCTCTCCAAATTTTAGCTCCTGAATGTTAGTTGAATTTGGTATATATTTATTAATCTCACTTTTTTATTAAACTTATTTGATTCTTCCTTCCTCATATCGAAATTTAGGTTCATTCTGAATAAAATTCGCCCATTTTTATTATTTATTTTTTAAATTTGAGTTTTTAAATCATTTTTATAAATTTTTCGAAAAAAAATTTGAATTATAATCAATGGAATTTTTAACATCATTTTAAAGTATACGTATTTTTAAGTATACCTGCAACAATTTGGAGTTTTTTTTACTCAAAATTTCCGAAGATATATGCGAATTTATATATTGGCGCGTTGTGAAATTTGGCATATTTGTTTAAAGCGATAATAATACCAAACGTGATTCAGGGACTTTGTTAAAATTATTTGAAACTAGGAACGATGTGACTTTTTTTTTCTTCTCATACACAATGTAAAAAGAGAAAGGAAAATAGGTTGCCATATATTGACAAGTTCGCTAATTGAATTATCCTTGGCGCAAACTGAAAAAAAAGCGACAAGATAAATTTTTGACTTTCTCCGTAAATTGCGCACCAAATTTTACAAAATTTAATATTTAGGCATAATTTGAGTCGAATCGAAATATGAAAAACAAATGGCAGCCATTTCAGAAAACGCCCTATCTTGCGTCAAAATACCTATATTAGAACAATGCTACATATAAATCTAATATATATCCTAAGCCGCGCTTTGGAGGCAAGAAAAACGCAATTTGAATTTCGTCAATCGGCCCAGTAGAATGGAAGATATAGAACTGCCCCCCCTTTTTTTTCGCAGTGTACCTCCCAAAAGACATACTGACATACAGACATACGGATAACAGTGTCTAAGTGAAAATGGGCTAATGCAATGGTCTGAAACTGGTGGCCCCAGAAGCAACTTTGTGCTGCTCGCCAATCCATTTCAGTTTTCTATTTGTTTTAATACAGTGCTTAGAGATGATATCTGTGTAGCATACATTCATTGGAACTGCTATATACTTTTCCCTGAGAGAATTTAGAAGCACCAGCAGACATTTCAGCGCTCATTACCCTCCATTTGAATTCGAATCTAGAGCAGTCACATAGCCAGAGTATTTTGTAATTGAAGATTTAAGCAGTTTAACAATTTCAAACCCGATTTTAAATTATTTTAATTACCATTAAAAGCGGCTGTGAGTAACTTAGTAGAAAATCTACAAATGGAACTAATTAATTTATGTTGTGATAGAAATCCTATTTAAAGATTTGAAGATGCAGATCTGATTAACTTTTATTCGTACTTGCCAAAAAATAAATATTTTCGTTGCGAATTTTTGCAATAAGAATAATCGCGTTACTTTAGTTTACATGTGAGTTTTTTTTTACCTCAAAGGGGCAATTTGTCCAGAAAGGCTATTAATTTCGTTTTGGCATTTTGCGCTGATTCACTATAAACGGCATTTCACTTTTAAAACTGTTGCCACCAAATATTAGAGCCCAGTATTATATTTAAAGAAATTAAATAATAAAAAATCTGCATGAATGTATGTATGTCTCTCGCACTGTGAAAAAAAAAAGTACCTAGAGACATCAAATTTTGAATAACGTATTCCTCCACTCAAATATAGGCATCTGGAAACCCAAATTTGGAATTTGGAATTTGTTTTATTATCAATTTCATGTTTTGTAACACTTTTAACGAATTTTTGATTAAGAAACTGGAAAATTTCAAAGCTAGCAATGGCAACACTGTACGAAAAAAAAAAACATTTTTATCTCCAACGCGCGAGACTGTGTATCGGAAATTCTTAAGATATGCTCTTTTTAAATTATTTTGTGACATTGCTGTTGAATTGAACTTTATGTTTTAAGTGCGAAGAACATGATATTTAATAAAATAAAGGTAACACACAAAACCTTAAATAAACGCACTTTTTATATTCTGGGTGTAATATAAAATCTGAAAGCCTTCAATTTTGTTTGTTTGTTTTCCTTTCACTTGAAAATTAACACGTCTGACAACACCGATGAAAATCTGCCGATGAACAATCTACAATCCGTGATGAAGATAGCTTCCAGTAATTTTTCTCCAAAGCTGCAAAAGTTATCAAATTCGAAACGCCATCAAGTGTCCAGCTGTAGTTAAAAATGGAGAAATGCATAGTTATTTACACACAAACAGATGTACTTTTTCTACGTTTGCCGAAAAAAATTAATGCACAAAAGAAGGATAATAGGTAGTCATTATTTATTCTCAAGTTTTGTCTCACTTTTGAAGTTTTCTCTGAAAATTTGTTAAGTTTTCATAATATGTTTATTTTACGTTTGAGTAAAAAATAAGTTATTATAATTTAATTCAACCTATTAGAATTATTTGAAATATATACGATCCCAAAAATTTAATATTTAGCTGTTAGTAATTTGAATATTGAAATGTAACCAAAAGAAACTTGTAACAGATAAAAAATAAACGCCATCAGTTTGCCTTTTTTCCTTTGGTTTATTATTATTTTTTAGGTATATTTTGATCAATATTTATTAAGTTAAATTTGATTTTGATAGTGATGTTAAGTTAATTTAGCTAGTTATTTCAAATTTAGGTTTAAATTTTACTGAAAAAATTCTGGCCCCAGAGTTGCTTTCTATTGGTGTAGTTAGGGGGAGCAAAGACAGACAGACACCTGTTCACGGGCGCCGAATTAATGTTACGAAATTTTAGAATGAAATGTTCTCCATTCTTTCGCAAGCAGGAAGGGGGGCGACGAAATCTACAGCTGTCCCGAACTTGAAAAACCTAGCTACGGTTCTTGCGCTTCCGGGATGACATGTAAACATATTGCAACATATGGATGAGGAAACAATTTGATTTATTGGCAACAGATGGCAGCACTATGAAGGGTCTTTTAGTCTTACCAGCTAGCTTGCAGTTTGTATTATAAAAATCTTTGATAAATAACCTCGTACTTAAATGTTAGCAGATACCGAATATATGCTAATTCCTTCATTATTTAAAAAAAATATTGTTCGTTATCAATAGTTTTTGAGGAAATTCTGTTAGATTGCCTCTATTTTAACGGAAATGTAGCTGCTATATCGCTTTCTCTTAACTATAAAATTTCGCTGTTAGACACGAAACAGCATTAAAATAAATTGTAGAATTTGTGTTAATTAACTCATTTGCTCATGATTTGGATCTGTACTATCAATTTTCTTTTTATTACTTACCGTGATGCAAACGAGTTAAGTACATTTAAGTCGGAAATTTTGAAAATTTTAGACACAGCGCTTTTGGAAGCGACGCTCACAGTTGTACGTTTCTCTCACCTTTCTGTGCTGCATTAGTTAGCTGGCATTAGCCATTTTGCTAGCCGAAGTCAAATCGCTCTTCAAATTGGAGTCAGAGGTTGATTAGGCCATTTGTCTAGTAGTTCAACGAATGCATTTAAAATTAAAATTAAAATTTCTGTTAACTGAAATCCCGCAAATAGTCAAGTGTTAACTGTAAGCTCAAGTTATGCATTTTGTTCCATTTAAGACTTGTAATAAAAGGGTTTATTTAAACATTCCCGGGAATCTGTTGTAATTTTATACAAGAAGCTATAACTCCCTTGTCAGTCTTAATATGGTTTGAAGATTTTGGGGTTACATTACAGAGACGGCAACCCTACAAAATGAATTTATAACCCACTCACGAGTAACTTTACTACACTGAGAAAGACCCGCTAGCGGTTAAACGATAAAGTCGCTGAACACTGGTAGGTCTGTCCCGGTGCGACTCCCTGTGAACAGTTTGGCTGCATGGGCGTTTTCGTGGTTTCCCCATGTGTAACGTGTATACAAGCCAGTTTCCCTTAGTCCTCCACGAAGAATTGCCATAATCAAATAAACCAAACCAAACTGAACAAGTTTTCGCTCCCGCAAACATATACTTGTACACGATAAATGAGTGTATATGAGTAAACGTTATCTCGAAAAGAAATTGAGTAACATTTGCCCAATTTCTTTAACTTAGTTATTAAACTTTTTAATTCTCAGTGTTTTATGAAGATGTCTAGATAAATAAGCAATAAATTTCTTTTAATTTTAATAATAAACCCCTTCCAACTTCTTAAAAAAAAGAGAGAGAGAGAGATCTGAAGCTAGATATGACGTCATCTAGATTTTCAATATTGAACTGCTACAAAATTATCTTATTGGCATTATTTTAGAAATGTTGCGACTAAATAGAAAGGCATAAAAACAAAAAAATTGACAGAGAGATTATATATAGAAGCGATGAACACGTGGAAGTCTTGCAGGAACTAAAACCATAAACTAAACTTCAGTGTTCTGCATTTCCTCAGAACAGTAGTCTTCAAACGTTTCGATACGGGGAACTTCTAGGTTAGTCTATTTGCCTATGGGGACAGATGCCTTCGTGGAAGACTTTCTGAGGGAAACTGGCTCGTGTCTATGTTACACATGCGGAAAACTACGAAAACGCTTATGCACCCAACACGTTCGCCGGAATTTGAGTCGATCTACTATGTGCTATTTTACCGCTCGGCCATTGGTGTACCAGGGAGACTCCTAATCACATTTTTGTAGTCATATTATTTCAAGGAAATTACATAACAAGAAAATATAGCATTATGATGAAAAATTGTGCATTTTTCATCTGGCTAGTTAGCCTATATATTTTTCATTATCGAATTCCTCTCTACCACATATTTAGAAATGTTATTTCTAAAATTTAAGATAAATACCATGCAATTTCCTGAATGGATGTCACTCAATTATTCTTAATTACTAATTTAATTATTTTTATAGTCTGCGATTTTCCCCATTAAAGAATCCGGAAGTGAGCGAAGTATCCAATAATAAATTAGTAATGTAATTAATAACAAATCTTCTCTTTTTTCTGAAACAAATTATTTTAAAAATCAATTCTTTTCAAAACTAATTAAAATAAATTATCCTATTTTTGAAAATACATACTTTTAGAACAAATAAAATACAAATAAAAAACAAGTTAAAGGATATTGGGAATTCAATACCAAACAACTATATAACACTCTGATAACTTTAAAACAAAAATGAAAGAAGAGAGATTTAAAAGAAAAATAATGACATTTACAAACTTTGAAATACGCAAATTTTGTCTGTGACATCAAAATTTACGCGTTTTCGATGATATGTGAAAAGCGACTTGCATGCGTTGAATGATTTATAACAGTAACTAGCAATGTGACTCAGCGAACTCGGTAGCCTGGAGAGCCATAGGTCCTTTAAAATAGAGGCGCAGACTAAGAGAAAGTCGTAGGCATGTGATAACATAAAATGGTCACTGGTATTTTAAATTAACAGCTAGAAGAAACCACATTATGAATGCCAGTCTTTTGCAATACTAGTCTTCTTTTAGTTGCCAGTCCTTAGTCCTACGTACCAGGCTACTGGCACCGAAGACAGAAGAAAAGAACCTGACTGGCACCGGTATCTCAATTCAAACTAATTGAAACCGACTCCAAAGAGCTGTTTGTAAGCTTGCCGCTCCATGGTTCTCTTTTTTTTCCTTAAAATAGCTAGCTACTATCTGGCCACAGAAATATCAGCAGAAGAGTGTCTCAGGTGGAGTCAAAATGAATAAAACAATGATCTCTTCTCACATGAGTCCTGCTTTAGCACATGCCTGATAACTGGGGCTGATCATTTGGAGAGAATGTGGCACTCCGAATAATCCTGTATTTGTGAATGAAAGTGTCCGAAGCAAAGCTGGGTGATGGTCTTGATTGGTATCTCTATCACTGGTCCTAAAATTTTATATGATCAGAAATGGATCACTGATGGTTCAGTGATATATGGATGAGGTCCTCAAATATTTTATGGCTCCTCAAGTTGCAGCAACCGGGAATTAATTCATTTTCGCACCGTGTTCTGTTAGAGGAGGATTGTCTTCCCGACGATGGTATCTTCCAAATGAATTGGCCATTATGTTCCCCAAATATGAACCCATTCCAGAATGTATGAACCATTCTAGGGCAGTGGTCAGCAAACTGCGGCCCTTAGCCCTTAGAGTGCCGCTCTGCCACCAATCAATTTCGCTTACTTGCAGACAAGCGGCATTGTCGGTATTGTTCACGTAGCACAACCAGGCGTGGGGTATGCGGCAAAGAAGAGGCACAAGCGAATAGAACGAGCTAATCGCAGCTCGTCCCTCAATGTGTACAGTGATCAGTGCGGGGCGTGGCGGAAAATCTCAGACGAGTGACGACAGTATCCACTCGGCGAATAATCTACTTGAATCTTTCAGCCAGCTGCAGATCTCACAAATATTTTTAGGATTAATTAAATAAGTTGTTGTAACTTTGTATTGCTTCTTTTACTGTTGTAAAATGACACACGGTTTTAGGTTAGGTTAGGTTAGGTATAAGTGTAGGGGGTCACCTATTATTTACCCTGGGTAAGTAGGTATAGGCCCCTTACGCTAGCTATCCAGATTAGCAAAGCCTTCCTGGGACCCAAGGTGCCGTTTTGGTTGTAGAGATGCTTCTGTTGTCTAGAGCAAGCGACATCACAAGCTCTGCCACTGCTGGCGGCGTCACTGTCTTATGCCAATGTCTACTTTGGCTGCTATTGCATGTTCATCATACCTAGTCGTTCATTGTTTGTAGATCCAATCTATGTGTTTAATTTGGTTGTTGATGAGCACATTGAAGTTTTGGAATAATTGAATTACTCATATAAGTTCGTTGACTAGCTGGTGTGTTTAAGTGCTTCTTGCCATTTATATGCCGATTTGAACTATTTTGAAATGTTTTCATTATTTGCTGTGTCAGCTAAGGATTCGAACATTAATTATTGGAGGTTATTCTTTAATGAGTGAGTTTGAGGATCACTCTGTGTTGCACAGTTCTAGACCCTTTGATGCCAGAGTGTCCATTATTTGGGATATGCGCTTCCTCATATGGTTATTATTGAGTGCGCATCTAAGATACGGATTCACATCTTGGTCTAGTCTTGGTCTTGTTAGGTGCAGATTTACTGTTATGGTGCATGTGAACAGGTAATGTTCTGGATCTTCCCTCTGCCCACATACACAAAGATCTGAAAGTGAGAGATTCCTCTTGTAGAAGTATGTGGGGAAAGGGCCGTGGCCTGAGATCAGCCATGTTATTTGTCTACTTATGACGTTTGGAGTAGAGCATATTTTTGGATACAGGTCGTATGTGCGCCTGCCCTGTTCAGCGAAGTCCCACCAGTTCTGCCATGCTTTTTCAAAAGCAATTTTGAGTTGCATCTTGAGGTGGGAGTCTGGCCATGGAATGGATAGTTTCGTTGCATTGAGGCCCCTAGCTGCTTCTTTTGCTAGGGCATCCACTTCCTCGTTGCCCTTGTTGCCGACATGAGCTTTAATCCATGATATTATGAAATGCTGGTTGGTTGTGTTAGAGGCAGTACTGACGATTTCCTGGATTATTGGGGATCTATTTGTTGGGGAGGCTATTGCGTGCATGACGGATAAGCTATCTGTAAAAAGATGGCAAGTTTTTTACAGATATATATAGATTACGTATACTGTATTTGATGGCTTCTAATATTGCGATTGCTTCTGTTTGGAAGACACTCTTTTCTACGTTTAGTTGAAATTTCTGCTCTTCTGTCAAATGATTACCTAAATATACTTTTAGCGCACATCCTTTTCCGCAGTCCAGGCCAGAACCATCTGTGTAGATTTGAGGGAATTTGTTCATGAACGGTTCTTTGTCGATGCAGAGAGTTATATTGTTCTTCACTGCAGGATGTCGCTCATACGGGTGTGAGGAAGTGGAGTAGCATTCTGCTTTGAATTCTGTTCCATTGTGGGTGCAATTCTTTTTTAAGTGCAATACAGTTGATTTTATATACTCTTTTTCTGCTGCTATGAAGAGAGGAAAAATTTTAGCTATCTGGCACAATGCGGCATTCGATGTAGTCATATATCCTCTGGTGTAGTTGAGGAGAAAAGGCCTTTGAATTGTTTGTAGTTTTTTCAGTTTACGGGAGGACATTGGGTTTGCCCAAATTGCTGCTCCATAGAGAGCTATTTTTTCGATAACAGAGAAATAAATCACCTTTTGTATTTTTGTGTTAATGCCCCAGCCAATTCCTTGCATTCTTCGTAAGTTTGTTGCTATTTTAGATATTTTGTTTTTTACATAATCTAGATGGTCCGCAAAGTTCAGTTTGTTATCTATGATAATGCCTAGATATTTAATAGATTTGGAAATTTTGATCTTTTTATTTTCGATATGAAATTTTGGGAGTCTGGAGATTTTCTGTGATGGCTTGTTGAAGATTGCTGCTTGTGACTTTTCGTGAGATATGATTAGTTTTTGCTGCTTGCATAATTCATTAAAAATATTTAGCGTGCTATTTACATTATTCTCAAGCACGTATCGTGTTTTACCATTAACAACAAAAGCCACATCGTCAGCGAAGGCGATGCATGTTGTGTGTGACGGCCATTTGTGTTGGATAATTTTATCGAAAGCCAGATTCCAGAAGTCCACGCTGAGGCAGGAGCCTTGCGAACAGCCTCTTTCTTGATTCTTTTCGATTAGTCTGTTATTGGACAAAATAGTACTTTTTCTATCTGTAAAGTAGCTTTGAATGGTTTGGTAGATATTTTTCGGTCATATGATTTCTCTGAGTGTGCCTAAAACCTCAGGCCACCAGAGAGAATCAAATGCCTTTTTAAGATTTAGGCAGAGAAACGCTGAGTGAAAGTTCTGAGATTTATTTCTGGATATTTGCTCTATTACTGTACTTATAGCATGAATGGTACTTCTGTTCGGGGTGAACCCAAATTAGAATTGACTTCCACAGTTTTCTTTCTTAATGTGACGCCTTAAGCGATTTACCAGGTGGTAAGACCCACGTAACGCTAGAGGGCGCTGAGAGCGTCATTAGGTGTACAGTGCGAACGAAGATGTGACGCAGTAATGATGTGAACTTCTAAGATTGTCAAGTGATTATTATTTAATTAAATCTATTTATATTTATTGATTGTTTATTTATGAAATTTATATGATAATATGATTGCTGAACCTCCGCACGATCTAACCACTGAAATTTGATCCACTGATGCGCATTTGGTTCATCGGCCACAGAATACCAGGTAAGAGAATTTTATTGAATTATTGAAACTGAATTATACCTGGATAGAAATTAAATATGGCTGAAAATCTGTCAAAGTTGAAGAAGAAACGCACTTCCATGCGTTCTATGTTGACGAGATTAATTAACAAAATAGAAATAGCGATCAGCAACGAAAACGAAACAGTTGATCAGTTCGAAGCATTTTTGGAACAATTAATCGGAAAAGAAACTGACTTAAATTCTTTAAATGATGAAATAGAAAACCTTTTGAGCGTCGAGACAATATCTGAAGATATAGAAGCTTCAGAAGAAATCAAAGAAAAAATAATTTTTTGGAAATCGAAACTTCATTCTAAAATAAAGAAGTTGAATTCTGATTCTATCCAAGTTGATACAGTTTCACAAAACATTCAATTGATTAATAATGAAACTGAAAATACAAACATAAAATTGCCTAAATTACATATTAGTAAATATTATGGTAATTATTCTGCTTGGTTAGATTTTTACAATTTATTTGAAAGCTCTGTTCATAATAATCCTAAATTAAGCAAAGTTGATAAATTTAATTATTTGAAATCGTATCTCGGTGGTACCGCGGCAGCATGTATTAGCGGATTTGCTTTAAGTGAGGAAAATTATGATAAAGCACTTGATTTATTGAAAGAAAGATTCGGAAATAAAAATATTTTGATTAACACTCATTTGAGTGTTTTGCTGAATTTAACTCCGGTTAAAAATCCTAACGATGTTATAAGTTTACGAAATTTATATGATAACGCGGAAACTCAGATCAGAAGCTTAGATTCTTTAGGAATTACAGGTGAATCTTACGCAAACTTATTAACACCAATTTTAATGAAATTAATTCCTTCAGAGTTCGTTTTAGAATTTAATCGCATTCAAGGCGACAAGGAATTTGATTTAAAAACTCTTTTGCAATTCATTAATAAAGAAATACGAAGCCGCGAGAGATCCTTTCCAATTAATAGTTATAAATCATCGTATCAGCGAATGCACGCATTTCCCCCGCAAGAAAAAATAAAAAGTAAAAATTCTACTTCTAGTAGATATAACTCTTCAAGATCTCTACATAAGAGGCTTTCTCCTCCCCACACACACATGAATTCATGGCGTCAGTCGAAAATGTAATGTGTTTATTTTGTAGCAAGAGTCATACGTCAGAATCGTGCTCTACATTTGATGTAAATCAAAAAAAGGATATATTAAAGAAACAAGGTCGTTGTTTCTTATGCCTGACGCCAAAGCAAGAGCTGCAGAATGTTTAAAAAAGGAACTGTGTCCTAGCCGCAATAAACCTCACCATGTCTCAATTTGTTTTCGAAATCAAAATAATCCACACATTATTTCTCCAAAGGGAGAAACCGATAATGCCGTATCGGCGAATATCGTATCGGCAAAAGGGAATACTATGTTACAAACATGTTCAGCCTTAATTGATAATGAAAAACAGCAGGAAATTGTTAGAATTTTCCTGGACAATGGTTCACACCGGTCCTTTGTTTTGTCAGCTATTTCCAAAAGGTTTAACTTTCCAGTTGTTAGGAAGGAGAGCCTTTCCATTTGCACATTGGTGCTAAAGCGACGGAGACAAAATCATTTAATGTAGTCAAACTTAAATTAAAGAATAGAGATGATTCAAATTTATGCATAGAAATTGAAGCACTGGAGACAGAACATATTTCGGGTACACATTTACCGACTCCTGATAAAAATATTGAGAAACAATTTAGACGTTTAAAAAATGTACAACTTGCGGACTGTTATGAATTTAACAATAAAGAAATATCAATACTAATAGGTGCAGATTACTATTATAATATTGTCACTGGTCGAATTTCACGCTTAAACAAAACCCTCGTTGCAGTTGAAACAATATTCGGGTGGTGTTTGCAAGGCCGAAACACGAACTTAAATGAAACGTTTGCAATGAGTGTTATGGTAAACGAATCCAATATTTCCGATCAACTGAAGAAATTTTGGGATTTAGAAAATCTGGGTATCGAGGCAGAAGTAGCTGACATAGAAGCCACTGAGAAAGATATAATGAGTGAATTTGAATCCGGAATAACATATCAAAATAAGCGATACAAAGTGAAATTGCCCTGGAAACCAAATATGAAGACATTATTAGAAAATAACGAACAGATAGCAATGAAAAGATTTTTGAGATTGAGATCATCTTTTAAAAATGACCCTTCCTTATTTTGTGAATATAGCACTGTTCTAAAGAATTATCTTTCAGAGAATATTATTGAACCTGTCCCGGTTGATGAAGTAAATTTACACCAAAATACATTTTATCTACCACATCGAGCTGTAATACGTACGGATAAGACTACAAGTAAATTACGCATTGTTTTTGATGCTTCGGCGCATGCGAAAGGTCAGTTATCTTTGAACGATTGCTTATACACGGGACTTAATTTTATGCCAAACCTATTTCTTCTTTTGGTCAGATTTAGAACGAATCCGATAGCATTTGTTGCAGATATAAAGATGGCCTTTCTTCAGATCGAAATAGATGAAACTGAACGAAACTACACCAGATTCTTCTGGGAAAAAGATCCAGGAGCTGAAGATGAAAACAGGAAATTGGAAATTTTTCGGATGACAAGGGTGTTATTTGGAGTGAAATCTAGCCCGTTCCTCCTTGCAGCCACAATCAAACATCACTTGAAAAGGTACCTAGATATATTGCCTCTGACTTCTAAACATCTTAATGAATCATTGTACGTCGACGATTTTATTTGTGGGCAAGTCACTGTTCAACAGGCTCTAAAGACTTGTAAGGAAAGTGTAGACATTCTGAAAGAGGCAAGCATGGACCTTCGAAAGTGGAGAACCAATTCTCCTGAGTTCAGTAAAGAATTAAAGAATTTAAACTTCAATGTAGATCAAGGTGAAGAGTCTCTAGATACAAAGTTGATAGCTTCAAAGGTATTGGGAATTGGTTGGGATGAACAAACTGACACGTTTTATTTTGATACCAGAAATCTGGAAACGTTTCTTTTAAAAGGAACTAACACAAAAAGACATTTACTACAAGCGGTAGGTCGACTTTTCGATCCAGTAGGTTTTATAGGACCATATACTATTAGAGCTAAATACTTGATACAAGAAATTTGGTGTTTAGGATTAGACTGGGATGAAAAATTACCCAAACAGTTGGAAATTTCTTGGAATAAATGGTGCGATGAGATCCAAGATGTAAAGGAAATAATTATTCCCCGATATTATTTTCAAAGGTCTTTGCCTAGTCATGCAATCACAATTCAATTACACTGTTTTTCAGATGCATCTAAGAAAGCTTATGGTACTGTTGCATACTTACGCATAGAATTAAAAAATGGAAATATCATTTCTAGTTTTGTAGCATCAAAGGGCAGGGTAGCTCCGTTAAAAACCCTTTCGATTCCTAGATTGGAGCTCATGGGTGCACTTTTGTCTTCAAGATTGAGCAATAAAATTTTAACTGCACTAAGTTTTCCAGTTACTCGATATTTTTGGACAGATTCCTCAATAGCTTATTACTGGATCAAAGGTGATCCAAATAGACATAAGGTGTTCGTGAAGAATAGAATAAAAGAAATACAAAAATACAGCAATCCAAAAGAATGGCATCATTGTATGGGAAAGAATAATCCCGCCGATTTCATTTCTAGGGGTTTATCCTTAGGCGAGCTCAAGGGTAATCACCTTTGGTGGCATGGACCCTGCTGGTTGACAATGAATAACACAGCATGGCCATCCTCCTTAGAATCGATGGAAGAAACCAAAATAGATGTCGATAAGTTAGAGTTTAAGAAGGCAGTTGTTGTAAATGCAACTGTTGAAAATAGCCAAACTGAAAATGATTTGATCACAAGATACTCCTCATTCAGTAAATTAATTAGAATAACTGCTTTATGTCTGAGATTTATAAATAACTGTAAAGCGAACCCAAAGTTAAGAACAGGCTTCATATGTGCTTCTGAATTAAGGCATGCTACTGAAGTTTTAGTAAAACTCGTACAGTCAACTGAATTTCGAAGGGAAATAAAGTGCTTGAAAAACGGGCAATCTATTCCAAAAAATAGTAGAATCTCATCTCTAGACGTATTTCTTGACAAAAATGAGGTACTGAGAGTAGGAGGAAGACTTCAGTATTCTAAGCTTTCTGAATTTCAGAAACATCAGATACTTTTGCCAAAGGCTCATCATTTCACTAATTTAGTTATTGAATTTTATCATAAAAAATCCTTGCATTCTGGTGTACAGACTACATTATTTTTAATAAGACAGTCATATTGGATACCGTCTGGTCAAGATCGAGTTAGAAGAATAATAAATAAGTGCATCACTTGCTTTAGAACGAAGAATCAAACCGTAAGTCAGATGATGGGTAATCTACCTAGGGACAGAGTCGTACCTTCTAGACCTTTCGAGAAGGTCGGATTGGATTTTGCAGGACCTATAATTACGAAACCTAATTTGAAAAGGTCAAAAGTGACTTTAAAGTCCTATATTGCATTATTTGTCTGTTTTTCCACTAAGGCAGTGCACTTAGAAGTCGTTTCTGATTTAACAGCAGAAGCTTTTCTAGCCTGTTTACGACGATTTATTGCCAGAAGATCCAAACCAGCCGTCATCTGGAGCGACAACGCCACGAATTTCAAAGGTGCAAGAAATATTCTTAATGCATATAATGAAATTTGCAAATCTAACGCA
>KK117290.1:76316-89656 GCA_000611955.2 Stegodyphus mimosarum | reverse complement strand
AGTTTTTTCAGTTTACGGGAGGACATTGGGTTTGCCCAAATTGCTGCTCCATAGAGAGCTATTTTTTCGATAACAGAGAAATAAATCACCTTTTGTATTTTTGTGTTAATGCCCCAGCCAATTCCTTGCATTCTTCGTAAGTTTGTTGCTATTTTAGATATTTTGTTTTTTACATAATCTAGATGGTCTGCAAAGTTCAGTTTGTTATCTATGATAATGCCTAGATATTTAACAGATTTGGAAATTTTAATCTTTTTATTTTCGATATGAAATTTTGGGAGTCTGGAGATTTTCTGTGAAGGCTTGTTGAAGATTGCTGCTTGTGACTTTTCGTGAGATATGATTAGTTTTTGCTGCTTGCATAATTCATTAAAAATATTTAGTGTGCTATTTACATTATTCTCGAGCACGTCTCGTGTTTTACCATTAACTACAAAGGCCGCATCGTCAGCGAAGGCGATGCATGTTGTGTGTGACGGCCATTTGTGTTGGATAATTTTATCGAAAGCCAGATTCCAGAAGTCCACGCTGAGGCAGGAGCCTTGCGGACAGCCTCTTTCTTGATTCTTTTCGATTAGTCTGTTATTATACAAAATAATACTTTTTCTATCTGTAAAGTAGCTTTGAATGGTTTGGTAGATATTTTTCGGGCATTTGATTTCTCTGAGTGTGCCTAAGACCTCAGGCCACCACAGAGAATCAAATGCTTTTTTAAGATCTAGGCAGAGAAACGCTGAGTGCAAGTTCTGAGATTTATTGCTGGATATTTGCTCTATTACTGTACTTATAGCATGAATGGTACTTCTGTTCGGGGTGAACCCAAATTGGAATTGACTTCCACAGTTTTCTTTTTTAATGTGATGCCTTAAGCGATTTGCCAGGGCTCTCTCGAAGACTTTGCCTAGAGAAGGTAGTAAATTGATAGGCCTGTAAGAGCTTGAGTTTTGAGCATCATGTCCTTTCTTTTTGAAGAGAATAATTTGCCCTGTTTTGAAGCTGGAGGGAAATAACTTGACCTGCAGACATTTATTAAAGATTTTCAGAAGTAGGGTTGGAAATTGCTTGTGAAGAATTTGAATCAGGGAATTATCGATTCCATCCGGACCTGGCGCTTTTTTCTTTGGTAGATGTTTGACTATTCTAGAGATTTCAAAGTTGGTGAATGGGGGATCATCGTCAGTGTTAGGAGGCTGTAAGTTGTTTCTTCTCTCCTTGTGGATATCTGAGTCCTTCTGGGGGTCATCGCTGAGGAATACATTATTCATGATACTTTTAATGCTTTCTGTTGTGGCATCTTCTGTGCTTGTGGTATTGTTTATTGACTGCGGAAGTGTAATTTGACAGGGACGAAAAACTTTATTTGAGCAAATCTTGTATATAGGCCCATAAGGATCTTTGCTGTCTGTCACGAACTTCCTCCAGCATTTTAATTTCGCTTCCCGGATTTCTCTTTTGTAAATTGCTCTTTGTTTCGCGAAAAGTAGGTATGCATTTGTTCTTTCTACTTCAGATCGTGCGTTTTTCATTTTCCTTTTTAAGGCTCTGGTTTTATTTCGAGTGGCTCTAAGTGCAGCTGTCCACCAATTGATCTTTTTGAAATCACTAGGGCTTTTTACATTAAATGATTTTTCACAGTGACTTTATATTGTTTTTTGAAGGGAAGTGATCAAATCATTAATTTTGGGAATACTTTCAGTGCTAAGTATTTCATTTTCGAAAATCCTGATATCATTCGATATGGAGTTTGTGAATTTCTTTGATCTTGATTTCGTAATTTTAAATCGTTTTGTTGAAACTGTTGAAGGTAAGAAGTTAATTTCAAAGGAGATAATTTTATGGTCTGATATATCCTCGTCCTGGAGCACAGTCCACTGATTTATTTTCTGGGCCATTGGGTGGTTTACAAGAGTGATATCTGGCCATCCTGATCCATTAATTGTTTGAAAAGTCGGAGGCGCGGCATTTTCATTGATTACTATTAAGTTGAAGCTGTTGATAACGTTTTCGACTTCTGCGCCTCTTGAATCTGTGCGAGAGTAGCCCCAGATCGTATTATGAGCGTTGAAATCTCCCCCTAATAACATGGGGGGGGTGTTGGGGAATTTTTGCAAGATTTCGGACAGGAAGTCAAGGTTTTGATGAATCTCTTCATTGGGGGAGGAGTAGAAGGATGTGAAAAGAATGCGCTCTCTTTCAGTGTTAAGAGCGATGGTCATGATGTCTCTGGAGGAGAAGATGATCACTGGAAACCAGTTAGTATTGCAGCTCTTACTGAATTTAGACGAGCCTCTGTATGTTGGAAAATGTTCCAGTTGCTTGGAAAGGCTCCTATTTTTCCCTGGACACAGTAAGGTTCTTGGATTAACACAATGTCTTTTGAGTTTTCTGAGAGGAATATTTCTAATTTTGAATTAGATGCATGTGCTCTTTGCAGATTTATTTGTGCAATTTTATTTGGCTCTGATATGGAGTGTACTTAAGTAAGTATTACGGAATCTTTCTGTTGTGTTGATTTTTTAATCAGTTCCATAGTTTGTTCGAGATTGGATTTTAACTACTTCTTTTTGATAACAAGGGTATTGCGATGAGTATGCAGGATGGTCAATGTTCAGGTTGGTCTTGTTAATACTGTTGTGAAGTGGGCAGTTGATACAGGATGAGAGTTCTGCACGACATTCCTCAGTTGGGTGCTTTTCACCACAAAAGGCACAATAATGTTTGTTTGGGCACTGTTTGTGCTGGTGGGCAAAGTCCTGACAGATGAAGCAGCGACGAATTCCTGTGACGGTTTTAGGTGGTTAGGTTATTCCTGACACACGGTTTTAGGTGCTCGGTACTTGACATGGCTACAAAGAAAGAAAAACGGAAGACGAAAACCCTGAATGTAAAGTTGAAAGTACCGAATAGTTCGAGCTGATACAAAACTCAAATAGCCAATCAACCTGTCTTATTTTACAAGAAAAATTGGCGCATAACAAGATATCAGATTTAGAGAGACACTTTGCGATTGAACACGTGTTATTTGGCAGTAAATATCTCGTGGTGATGCGAAAACGATAGCAGTTGAGAGACTTCATAAATCAAGGAAAATCAAATTCTATATTTAATTATTAAGTGCAATCTTCCAACACTGTTAATATTGCAAATTTTATTGTTAGTGAAAAGACTGCTAAGATATGCAAACAATACATAGAGGGTGAATACATTAAAAGTTGTTTTATAAATGCACCCGAAGAACTAACTACTTCGAGCTTTTAAGAACAAGGCAGAAATTCTTAAAAAAATTAAGGAGTTACCACTGTTTGCTAAAACAGTAAAAGGCAGAATAGTCAAAATATATTCGAATATAATCTTTCAGTAAAGTGAAGATTTTAAATTGGTTTCAGCTTTATCATTAAGTGTTGACCAATTTTGTAACATAAATGATACAAAATAAGTTTTACTTAGTATTCTATTTATTCCGTCTACGCTTCTTTAAGATGAATTTTTAAGATTATTGCTACTGAAACGTCAAAGACGTAGCGAGGATATTACAAATGCTGTTATTGAATGCATGAAGAAACATCATATTCCACTCGGTAAAATTGTTTGAACATATGGGATAGGGGGAGAAGTATGACAGGAGTGAGAGTGCTTTTTGCGCGAACATTTCCAGACGAAATTTACAATATTTTGGGACTGGTGATCAAGATTGTTAACAGAACTGAATCTAAAGTTCTTTATCTTGGCCGATTTACAGACTTTTTAGTTGAAATGGAAAGCGAATTTGTAGATTTTCTGCTGCATAACAAGGTACGTTGGTTTTCAATGGGAAATGTTATAGAACGTTTTGCTTCCTTATAATTAAAGCATTTCTTCTTGAGAAAAGTATTGACTATTACCAACTAATGAACGATCATTTGATCCAAAAATTTTATTTCGAGGTAGATGCTACGTCTCATCTAAATAATTTTATCGCAAACCACACGAGAAATGAAAACACTTTTTCGATGCTGGAAGAAGTCATTTCATTCGAAAACAAATTAAGATTTTCAAAGAGAAACATAAACTCATTTTCCAAGCATGCCTGAAAATTCCCAAACAAATAATGCGGTAAGTGGCATTTCCTATTTCAAAACAACAATTTTAAATATGGGAGAACTTTTCTACAGAGGTTTCAGGAATTCGAAAATAGCATAGCGACATTAGCCTTCGTTAATAAACTCTCAGTCTTCATGTAACAGAATTGAATTATTTTCCCTTTAAACACTGACATTGGCGCTTTTAAAATGCAGTTACTGGACTGAAAGATAGAGCTCCAAATCTGAATATCTAATATTAATATGGAAAAATAGGAGGAAAATAAATGTGATCTTAATTCACAGCCAAAGTGATCTGTTTTGAAAGACCTTGATATGGAAGACATGAGTTTACAAAACAGGACAACTGGAACAAACAAACTGGAACAGTATTCCTGACTCATATGATAAGTTAAAAAAGACTAGCATTTGCTATTCTTTCACTCTTTGTCTCTACATAATGTTACGAATTTTGTACTGAGATAGGTAATTTTAGGGGAGATATCGCCAAATAAAGCCAAATTTGGCGACATTTTGGTCCACTTCCAGTATCAAGTAATATGTATTGAAATTGAATAAATGTAATTGACCACTATATTAGCTGTAACCATATTCTTATTGCTTTCCAGTAATTTCGAGAAGCAGAAAGTACTAGATATATCTGGCGGCCGGTTGAAAACTATTTACGGAGAGAGCACCTGCTAGAAGTTGCTTAGATATTGTTGTTGTGAGTTGTTTAGTTCTACGTGAACTGAGATATCCGAGTTAGCTTTGTCTTTAGATGCGCTGTGTGTAACGTTCTTAGTAGTTTGAAGTGTACCTATTATCAGACTTTTGCATTCAATCTATTGCAAAACCGTACGCACACAACAATATTTATGTCAACAATCTTTCACAAGCATGAACCATATCAAAAATAGACTGAAAAATCGTCACACTGATTAGGAATCCTGCTTGAAATTAAAAACGACGACATACAAAGCTGGATTTTCTAACTTTCCAAAGAAATGCAAGGTCATTGCTCACATAAAATGCATATTTTTAATTTAATGTAACAAATATTTTTGTCAATAAATACGTTTATTATTATTACGGTGCCTGGTTTTATTTAATGTTAATAGCTAGTTTAAACTACTAAAAACGTGGTTTTTGAAAAAAAAATTGGCTTTCAAAGGAAATCTGAATTTTTGTACTACTGGTTTTGGAATCTTTTGACTAAATTTAGATCTCTAACCTTTTTTGCCCATCAACAGAAGAGAGAACAGCTTTGCTGGTCGCTTAACATCTCTAGAAAAGTGTAACAGCTGGAAACTGCTCTTTTAACAAGAGTAGGAAAGGATATTCGTCCCTTCTTGATAATGTCTTCTCACGGGTATGCAATACTGTTTCTATTTACGAAAAATATTACCCTTTATTATAACTCATTTTTGTTAATCAATCAATTTTTAAAGAAATTAATTTTTTTTGTTTATTTTTATGGCATGTACAAAATAAGCATTCAACTAAATACGAGAATAAAATTTAATTATTCTTCCTTCCGGGCATAATTTCCTTTTCTTGCAGCTTACTGCGCTTATGAATCACGTGATAGCTAAAATTTTCCTTCATTCACAGTTTATTACTCGATGTCATAATATTCTTTTAACTGTTTTGAGCGATTTAAATATTACCAACTGAGAATATTGACAGGAGACAATTAATATAAAGAAATGCAAATCTCAAGTATATTTTTCTGTCTCATTACTATGAAATTTACATATTTGATATACAAAGTATTTCTTCCGCCTTTACAAAGCTGTGTAATTTTATTTGTCAAAAAGTGTTATGCATCATTTGTTTAAATTTTATAAGATTTCCAGCTTGCCACATTTTTACATTTAAAATACAAAATTTTGTTAAATGGGTAAAATTATTTAATATTTAGAACGATATGTCTTCTGATATCTGTTGTTTATACTTAGCATACCTTCGTGGTGTAGTGGTCAGCACGCTTGGCGCGTATTTCCGTGGTTTGAGTTCCGGGAAGGGCACTGCGAATTTTTCATGTATCCTGCTTCAAAAAAATCCTAATGACTCTACAGATGAACAACAGATATCAGAAGACATACCGTTCTAAATATTAAACAATTTTACCCATTTAACAAAATCTTGTATTTTAAATGTAGAAATGTGGCAACCGGAAATCTATTGTTTAGGAAATTTATACAAATGATGCATAACATTTTTTGACAAATAAAATTACACAACTTTGAAAACTGATATTTTATTTTAAAAATCAACGAAATCAAAGGCTGCATTACTTGAACCGAGTAAAAATACCGAGTAAATTAATTAAGTGAGAATAATTAAGAATATTTACTTAACAAGCTCCATAACAAACGTTAATTTTGCTTAAAATTCAATCAATAAAATTCTTTAAATATTGTAATTAACTAGCATAAGGTAAGAATGATTAAGCAAAATTCTCTATGGGTGCATTAAAAAGAAGACGAGTAAACAGTTCTTAAAATACTTTATTAATAATTTTGCACAAAAAATAGTTTCATACAATAAAATATTTTTATTCAGCAATTGGTTCATCATTCAGGTAAAAAATTTTCATTATGAAAATAGAGTACTTATTACAGTTATTTAAAATATATAAGTAATTTCTAATACATAAGAAAATATTTGAAGGATATAAAAATTTTAAATATTTAACAATCAAACATTTCTTTAATATTCCTTATTTCAAATGCTTGCACTGAATTTATAATTGCTTTTAATAAAATATTAATTTTTATTCACTATATTAGCACACATTTCGATTTTTAATAAAACAAAAATCCTCTTTAAAACTACATAGCAGCAATCACAGGACATTTCTTATCAGCCGATTTTTGTTTCTATAATTAAAAATGTCAATCGACACTTAACATTAATCTAAAATTTGCACATAAAACATTCAACACTATAAAGTCTAAAATTTTACAGTAATTATCTTCTGAATCTTTTCATAATCATATCAGTTAATAAACATTTCACGTAATAAAAACACAAGCAATACAGTACAGACTAGACTATGGGCATAAGCAAAATGTAAAGCAATCTAAGAATGAAAAGATTCCGAGAATAATTTAACAAATAATAGTCTAGAACACTTTTAAAGTTCTTTTTCAAGCACATAATAAACAGCACTGGAGAAATTTCTAACTACTTAAAATTTTATAGCATATATTTTTATTTTAGTTTCTTCTTCATGCCTTGCACTGCAGGTTTTCAGCATTTCTACATATCTGTGCCATGCTCACCTGAAATAAAAAAATTTGAAAAAAATGTTTAAATAAATTCGTTTAGAGAATAAAATTTCCGAATGGATATACAGTATTGCCTATTTTATTTTGTTGAGTAATATTTATTATACAAATACGACATTGATTTTTTTCTTCCTTTTTAACCGGTTGTCAGTAAATAAAGGTACGCTTAATAAACATTTTCATAAAACTAATTACCCTCATTTAAGCTGTAGGATTTATTTTATTTTCTAATAGTTACTTTTATTTTGGAAGCAATCCTTTCTTACACATTCTGATTTCCCACTTAAGTTTCCCTGTTAGAATTAGTCTTCAGAATTACGATTCATGTAATTGAGGTAGAAACGAATATTTAAGCTGAAGTCTGGGTAACTACAGTAGCAGATTAAAAATGCCGAAAATACTACACATAAACTTCTCATCGCTTTCAGAACTGTAGAACTTATGCTGAATTTTGCTCAAGACGCCTAAATTGCTTATCGTACGCAGCGAACTATAGCTGAGCGGGTAAAGTCAAGTCAGATCCTGTTATCATGAGTTGGGACCTAGCCCGGCTCATAGTCTGCCATTTTTGACCTCGGCCAAGGATGGACGATATTCTGTACTGGCTTTTATGCCAGTTTTTAATTCATTGCTCACGCTTTTCCTTTTAGGACAGATATACAGTGATAAAGACCAGTTAGGTCGTACACCACTTACACAAGCAATGACCCAGGCACTACAGTAGGAGAATGTGTTCTGCCTTTCGGTCACTTTGTTGCTGCTACTTTAAGCTTACTGTTTTACGGCAGTTCTGTTAACGTGCCTGCTAGTATACGCCGGTGATCTTTAATAATCTCCGTTAGTAGATTCTCTGAAGCTTCGGCTGATTAATTTTAGTTAGTATTAAATTAGTTTTGTATTTTCTATCTTGAGTTAATGCTCAAGTGGAGTTAAACCCGAGAAGGGGCCATCTGTTCATTGAGTTGGATTAAAGAGTAAATTTAACCCTTCTTTGGATTTGATACTTACAAGAACTCAGAGAATAGTTGATACACAGTTCTTTAGTATTTCTAGCTCTCAAGAAACTCTGATTTATCTAGAATATTACAAAGTTGTATAACGAATGAGGTTTTACTCCAAATGGAATCATTAATGACAAAAATGAATAACTTTTGTTATTTACCTGCTCCTTAAATTTGTTCTCATGTCTTGAATTATGTAGGTAATTAGCAGAGAAAACCGAAAAAAAATTAATACACTTAATGGTATTAAAATCTGTGCGCGTCTGTCTGTTGGATTATAAGATCATCCCCTCCGAAACAGCAGGGATATGAGTTTCGACAGAGGTAGCCCGGGATTCCAAAAATTCCTGGGAAGCCATTTCAATCATTGTGATCTTCGTGCTGCTTTATCAGTCGAGATATTAATTAAAAACTCTGACAACTCTAATTTTCGCACCGTGCAAGTTGCTTTCTTCGCTGAACTTCACTACTGTTCGGCGTATTATGTGGAAGCACTTACGAGATGGAATTTTAAAATTGCCTTCCATCCTTTTTAGGCAGATGTACAGTAAAATATTTTATGGAATAGAACTTAACCAATTTTGGTTTGGCGTAGCTTGCTCATCTGGTGGGCTTGCCTGTAGTCATTATTAAGTATTTCCCTGTGATCACACGCATACTGTAGCTTATTCTATTTTTATTATATATTTCATTACTGAAATTTTTATATCATATGGGATTAGATAAAAAAATTACATTCTAATTTCTATGTCGCTGCGGTCTGTGTGATTGGTGGTTAGCGGAACCGTCTGCTGTATCCTTAATCAGATTTTCGAATTTTGAAAATGTATAGTGTCTGCATATAACAGAACATCAAACTAAAAGTTCTCTCAAGAGATTGGCAGAACGTAAAGAAGGATACAAGACTTTTGGACAGTTTCTTTGGTTGTTCTTGATCAAAAAGTGGGATGGATCCTGTCAAAAGTTTAATGAATATCTGTAAAATCCTTAAGCTCTAAAACGCTTTTCCTTTTGGCCATGATAATTCGTAAACATGATCTGATTCAGATCAGGAGGATAGAAGACAATGACATCATATACAAATCTCAACCATGATACAGAAAATCTTTTCATATCTTTACCTTATACCGAGAAATTCTGTAATCAGAAGTATATGACTAGAAACAACGTTTAATGAAATAAAACTTGTAGTTGACTTGTAGTTACTTTACTTGTATATTAAATTAAAGCATTCATTGTTCAGTGATATTGATGGGGATTCAACACTTGTAGGTTAGGTTGTTACTGGTATTGAATAATTGTTTATAGTCTTGTTATGGGGTGTTGGAAGTCAAAAATATTCAAAACATTGTGATTTTTGCATTTTCAAATTCTCTACACTTTGAGTTTTCTAAAAATATCACATTTAAATCTCTATGAAAATTAGAACCGTAAAAAATCTAGTTTTAATATGTTATCGAATGAGGATTTTTACATAAAACACTTTTTTCTCCGAACGCGATTTTTTATGCTCGATGTACTTTTTTTCAGGAACTACTACTGCTCGCAAGTATGTGAATTTTTTATGGCTTATTTATTATGTTTCCTAATATTTACTGAAATGAGCTTTTTATGATAAACTTCGAAAAAGAATTTAAAAAATTTTTTTCTGTGAGAAAATTTGTGTGTCTATATTCTATAAATTACTCTGAAACTCAAAATGTTTCAAAAGCTCATTTCAGTATAATCAGATGGGTGTACTTTGATTACACAAAAAAATTCAAACGTGTATCTACAGCAGATTTTGAGAAAAGGTACATCAAAAATGGTCAATATAACATTATCGGTATAGGGGTTCCAGCTTCCCCTATTGGTATTCAAAGATTATTAATTTTCGTTAATATCAGCATTCAACTATTCTAACTTTATTAGCATTCGAACATCGATTTCTTGTTACTGGCATTCTAAAGACTATTTATTTATTTTTTAGTTACCAAATAAGCTTTTGGTATATTGTTACGTTTTTCTCTTCAAAGGTTCGTAGATTTGGAGTGAATAACGACGACACTCAATGAAGTATCGAAACACACTTTATTGACCAGTATTTTTCAAGACAGCTCCAAAATCACTTTTACAGTCGTCAACTAGCAACTATAAACACGCTGAGACAATCAGCGACACAGCCTTCAGACTATCAGGCTATAACGGCGAAGACGGCTTCACAGCAAAGCACCAGAGTACAGTTCCCGACTCTGCTCGGTCATTCTCGGAACTCCACGTACTCTTGAGACTCTCCACGTTAGAACTCGCGATGCACTCGACGATACGCTAGACTACACAGCTCCCGACTCGATTCAGTCGTTCCCGAAGCTCAACACACTAAGATAAAACTCGACGATGCACTGCCTCGCGATACACTAAGAGACTCGCTGGATGCACTCAACGACCAGCTCGGCACTAGTCTACGCACTGACTCTTAAGTAACTCCGCATTGACCCAACTAACTCGCATCGATTCAACTGACTCATCTGACTTCCTCTCTGCGTACCAGCAGGGTTTATATAGCTTCTGGCTTGTGTTCGAGAACGTTCTGGGCTAAACCAGGAAGAATTCGTTCTAGAAGTTTCTCCATGCGTCTATAGCATATCGCCAATTTTGTCGCCAAATAGGCGATTTCTCGCCAAATGTGGTAACCTTGCCTTCCTTTGCCATTTTATGGCAACCCCACACCTGCTTTGCGGGAAGCTATCCTACCGCGCCTGGACATTTCGTAACAATATTATAATAAATCAATTAACACCTCTGCTTCAATGTGAATTCTCATTAATATATTTATAACATAAAGTAACAAATTAAATTATAATTTAATTAGCATTTTCAAACTATATTTTACTAGAAATACTTTTCTTATATTAAATAATGATGTCAGCTGCGGCACGTTTTGTGCATGAAGTGGTATCTTACCTTCAAGGCTGTCTTGCTCACCAGTCATGGCCTGCAGAATTCGAAAAGACTGTGAAGGGATACGTGCACCCCTATACATTTTAGGTGCTTCTTCAGTTGTTTGCTGGGAAGCTGGTACGGAAGGCTGCGGGAACTGTTTAGGTGTCGAAGGTTGATTGATGTCTAAGTGCAGATGGGGTGGGGGCTTACGCTGCTGTCTCTTTTCCTGGAGCACCGAAGGCACCACTGTTCCAGTGGGAGCTGAAAAATAAACAAGATTTGTTACAACTACAAGGATCAGTTTGGTATGGTAACGAACAAGTTTTTAAAAGAATTCTAGCAAACATTATTCTAATAATCAGATACAGAAACTATTTCTGAAACTAAACTTGCAGCAATACAATTTAACCTTGATGGAACGTCACTCTCTGGAGTTTTGATTATCTAACATCTTACAACTCAAAGTTTCAGTATCACTAACTTCATATCTAATTCCTCAAAACCCCATCATAACTGTACTATATCTATATAATCAGCTGCCGAACACATATAATTTTTTCTTAGAATTATTTAAGTTTTTTGTATTTATTTGGTATAATTTGTTAAAGCGTTTCATTTTTCTGATGGCATGAAAATGTTCAAAACTTCTTTCCCATACAGGTAACTGCATCTTTGCTTAATGTCGCATTAGTTCGCAAAAAATTTCTTACAAAAGCTGTTGCTTTAGTAAAGAAGTAAAAACCACTAGAACTGAACTTTCCAAAGTGATCTAGGCATGTAATCTAAGAATTTTATGAAATTTCAGTGTACTTTCGATTATTACAATAATAACACAAATATATACACTTTAATAGATTTTAATGCGAACACTACGATAGGTTGTCTTGTTTTATGTTCTACTACTGCTTAATGAAAATGCAACCTTTAAAAACAAGAAGTGGGTTTTGTCTTTCCTTGTGATAACCAGTTTCATTACTCATTCAAAATAACCATTTCTACAATGATGCAATGTACTCTATTATTCAAATGTTAGTACAAATTGAAATACTGCGCAACGCTTATTCCAAAACTGTCCGATCAACAGTTTAAATTAATTTCAGATTTCAACAAACTTTCGACCTAGATCATTATATTATAAGATATGGTTTTCGTTCAAGCGTTCACTGACAGAAAGGAAATGGATTAGGGGGATCTCAGTTTACACCTAAAGTAGTGGACACACTTTCCGACGCATTTTAAATTTCGTTTAACATCTGCACATGGAAGCAAACTGGTCACGATTGAAAATTTAGAGCAAAAGTCATATTATAGTCAACATAATATTTTCTCTGATTTAAAAATTCACATTTTACTCCTTTTTATCCGATCTCTCCCTTAAAGTCTTATTTTATTTTGAATCTTTTTCTGAGAGCTTAACTTTCCAAAACATTTCCAACTGTTTAGAAAAGTACGAATTTTTCTCAACAAAAACTTACGTTTTCCAGAAAGTAAAGTTAAATAAGAATATTGCTAACTATAGTTTTGAAATTCCTCAGTTTATGTTAGAAGAGTATTTGTTATCTATGTTTCTCTGCGTACATATATTGGTTTCATTAAGTCTTGTTATATTGCTTAATTTATGTTAATTTGTATCACCAATTTTTTAATTAAATAAATAAATGTTTAATAAATATTTACATTTACCATATATGTACACTCACGTTTGTGAAAATTTCAACACCATGAAGGACTTACGCGAGTGAGCTGAAATTTTCAGGAAATGCAAAGTAGCGCATGATATGCAAATGATTAGAATTGCAAATCCGTAGCGCATGCGTATGCTGAGCAGCGCCCTCTGAACGGCTGATGGATCCGAATAAATAGACGGCTGTAGCGAGGCGTGTATGGTTATCGGTGGTTATCTGCTAGTGGTAAACGTTAACTCAATCTGTACTTATGCCTCGTCGACGAAAGAGAGCGAGATTTGAACAACTTACAGAGTTTGAACGAGGGAGAATCATCGGCCTTCGTGAAGCTGGATTGTCGTATCGTGCAGTAGCCTCTCGTGTGCAGCGTAACAGCAG
>KK117290.1:0-71256 GCA_000611955.2 Stegodyphus mimosarum | reverse complement strand
ATTTGCCTTCTCTTAATATTAATGAGAAAGTCGCGTTCAAGAACTTTTCTCTTCGGAAAAGTTTCTCCGTTGGGGGAGAGATTGTAACAGCTTTAGATATTGTTGCAATAATAATCTTAAACTTTTAAAATAGTTGAATTTGAAATATATCTGTTAATAAATGGCAATGTTTGAAACGCCAACACGAGAGCTGCGTGCGGTTCTCGCACGAAGTAAGATAATGATTTTTAATTTAAAAAGAGATAGAATACGTTTTGGCTGTTAATTTTTGATGTTACCTTTTCTTCGAATTATATGTTGCAGTTATGAAATTGATCTATTAAATAAAGTTTGCTGTGTTCCAATGGAGTTTGCTTTAATTACGAAACAAGCATTACAATACATGTTGTTACAATAATATTGCCCTGATGTCGAAAATGGCACACAGTGTTTCTGTTTATGCAGTATTAATGAAAATGATATGGCGTTTTGTTATTCCATTTCATACTAGGATGATTTTTCTGAAAGACTCTAATTTGCAAATGGCATATAAATGAGATTCAAAAACCTTACTTCCATCTTCATTCATGCCAGTCATCTCTTGTAACATCTTGAAGGATCTACCGGGTATGTAACCTCCTTTGTAACGGATATCCACTGGACCGTCATCAGTCCGTTCTTCAGGTGGCTCATTGCTATACCTAGGATCTGTGAACAGAAATATCAGCATTAAAATAATAGCAATATACTGTCATTTAAACAAACAGTGCGCATATTAACTAACTGCTTCAAGGCAAAGTGTCTGACAAATTTCGTTACAATTGCGATAAAAAAAGGTTCCCCTTCTTGTGAGGCAAGGTAAAGAAAACGCAATACAAGTGCAGTACCTTCGTAATGCCATACATGCACATTAACTTTGTCAGACATAAGCGTAAACGTTTTCAAGTGCCAATAAAAGTTAAGTGCAGAGGGTATAACAATATACTGCGATATTTAGATTTATAAGTATTTATAAGTACTCATTTCTAGCACTCATATATTACACAGTTCTCATGATTTAGGCACACGAAGACAGAAGTAGTATTAATAACATTTTATCATTAATTACTGTCGCGGACATAATTACATATATGCACAGAATTATTACGATAAATCACGATATATCAAAGTCGCGCGAAGTCACAATTACAATATTGCCATAAAATAACAACTTTACTCTAATTCTAATGTAAAAAAACAATTATAAATAATAATAAAAAAAAAATCTGAAAGCTTTCAGATTTTACATTATGCCCAAAGGGACTTTTTTAACGTTTCGTGTGTTTTATTAAATACCATATTCTTCGCAAATGAACCAGAAAATTAAATTCGATAGCAATATGGGAAAACAATTTTAAAATGAGCATATCTTTAGAATTCCCGATACGCAGTCTCAGGCGCTGGAGATAAAAGAAATGCTTTTTTTTACCGTACAGTGTTACCATTGCTCGCTTTGAAATCGTTGAGTTTCTTTATTAAAAATTCGTTAAAGTGTTCAGCAAGTGAAGAAGTGTTCATAACAAAACAAATTCCAAATCCCAAATTGGGACCTCCAGATGCCCATATTCGGCGAAGAGTTACGTTACTCAAAACTAGATAGCTTTAGGTACCGTTGTTTTATCACATTGCGAGAAACATACATGTATTTGTGCAGATTCTTCATTATTTAATTTCTTTAAATATAACACAGATCTCTAATATTCGGTGGCAACAATTTGAAAAGTGAACCGACATTTATGAAAAGTGAACCAACGCAAAATGCCAAAACGAAATTAATAGCCCTTCTGGCTAAAAAGGTACAATTACATGTCACATAGAGAGGCGTTACATTTGTATACACCTAGTCTACTCTGTCTCATTTCCGCGATTTTATCTACGCAGCGGTTTAGGATTAGAGTGCCTGCTTAATACAAGCTCTGTTCGGTGCTGGCGCCACTACACGACAAATGACGGAATATACATCCGACCATGCGGTTCATGGTTGTCAGTCATTAGCTCAGTTGATAGAAGTTCGTGGTAACGACTACCTAACTGCGCTGCTTCTGATGAGTTTTAAAATAACACTTTACTTATTTCGTGGTGCTCGGCTTGAGATACATGCAAGGGAATCGAAGAGAAGAAAGCCTACTTCTTCAAATGAGAATGGTAGGAAGAGCTATTATCTGCAAACGTTGGTGGAAAAGTAGTTTATTTATATGCAATGCTTCACCAGCAGTACCAAAGCGATCGAATTCTAAATGCCATCAAAGAATCGTTCATAAGGATTTTCAATTGTAAATATCGACTCAGGTCTGTTTTGCAGAGTCTTAAAGTTCAATCATTGAAATCTTTTCTAAAAGCTCAACAAAGCAGCCTTTTAACTCTCAGAATCGAAACAAGAAACCATACAGAAGCATCACTCAAAGTAAGAGCACGTGGACCACATAAAAAGGCTTATTCAGACGGGGCCATTGTGAAGGAAACTACGCTGGCAGAGTCTTCATTTTATGAAGCCAAAAGAAAAATTGAAATAATCTCAGCTATAAGAAATATGCCTCTGTCACGAAGGACACTGGCACGACTAGAGAAAGAAATGGCTAATGACATGTATGAATAAATAAGATTCGATTTGGAAAAATGTGTACATTTTCATGCAGTTTGATGAATCCATCAATGTTACTAACACACCTCAACTTCTGATGTTCAAGAGAGTAGCGTTTCCTGATTTCTCTTCCAAACCATTGTTGACCATGTTGACTTATTCCAAACACAGTCATGACACATTTAAAAACTATTTTACTGAAGAAGACCGTACCAATAAAAAAATTCATCTCAATCACAACCGATGGTGCGTTGTCTATGATCAGGAATAATACTGGGTTAATTGGGCTCTGTAAGCAGAATGACACATTTTCCAAATTTAATTCATATCACTGCGCTATTCATTACGAAAATCTGGCAGCTAGTTTCCGTCATTTATTCTCATTCTAGACCCGGAATGTATACTGGAATCATCCTTCTAAGCATGCTGAAAACATTCCGTTGATTAGCGCAGAATTTAGAAGAAGATTCCAAGACACTTTCTATGAAGCCCAATGTATTCTTAACCAAAAATCTTTTGATGAAATTAGACATAACGTAAATGACTTCGTTAATGGACAAATTTTGTTTATTAACAAATTATTTATTAACCGAATTAGAAACTATTACTTTTCGCACTAATATAACACTCAAAAGCGCAAAAAATAAAAGTGATGGAGTTTTTAAACCAATGGACTCCATTAAATACAAAAATATACATAGGTGTGCACTAACAGTGAAAGCATTTTTAGGTCAAGTTTCAGGAACGTCTCTCTATCTCAGCATGCTTCTTTACAACTTAAAATAATAAAAAGCAAGCACAGAAATACAGGGTGTTTATAAAGTCCTGGACCCATTTTGATGTTTAATAACTCATAAAATAATAAAAGTAGTTTACAATTAATAACATAAATGGTTAGATAGACTCAAAACGTTTCATGACCCTTGTCAATGAACTTCCACGTGTGCCCGCTTCGTCGCACGGCGAATATCAAGTCGATATTCAATTTCACGCCAGGTACCGGCAAGCATGTCGGCAAGCACTTTGAAAGGAACAGGAATCCTCTTAAACAATAAGCACAATACTTATTTATTATCTAAGATAAGCTATTAACGAATCAAATTAATTTATTTAAAAAAATAGAGGGAACTTTTCCAGAATACAGCAAATGCATATACAACAAAAATTTGCACCTGCTTTAAAAACATAGAAAATTGCTGTTCTTTCTATTTTCTGCCTAATTTACAACCTAATTAGCGGAAGCGGTTATTTTACCATTTAATTACGTTAGCATTAATATGACTAATTTATAATAAATTTTTACACATTTATTTTACATTTTGAAGACATATTTCTCAAGAAATTAAGATTTCTAATGCTGCAGAAGTGAAAAATGTGCAGTGCCCTAAGCGGGCCTCGAACCCTGGACCTCTCCAACACGCGTTGAATGTGCTACCGTTAAACCACGAAGTCATGGCGGAAGGAGGGAGAAAATACCTTATAAGTTAAAGGAATTATCTTTGAAATTTTTATCCTTTTCTGTTACTTTTGCCACTTTTGGACATAATTGCTAGGTATTCTACAACATCCTATGTTCATAATATAAGGTATTTATGTTACTTAACCAGTTATTTCATGTTATGAATCTTTACTGCCACTTCTCCCTTTCCGTTTTCCTGCAAATTTAGCTTGCATGTAATTAGGTGAACAGAGCGTGTTCCGCCTGCTGAAGATCACGTAACTAGTTGATATTCTACGACAGCATTTCCTGTCTACGACGCTGCTTTATTCTTCCAGATTGTGCTGTCAAGCCGTAGTAGGTTAGAGCCAACTTCGCGTTTGAATATTTCTGCGTAGCCTTTGGCTAACGAAGATTTTTCAATTTAAAATTCTACTTTTGAGTTCAGGCCATAAATGCTGGCTGATTTGTAAGCATCTGGTGTGTCTTCTGTTCAACTTATTTGAGTTCTTAATAAAAGGGTCTTTTACACCCTTACTACGTTTCCGTTTGCTTATCTAGGCACAGCAATAATTCGCTTACACGTCCACTGGAACATCTGCCACAAGGAACATTTAATTACAGGCAAAACCGGACAGTATTAAACCTTTTTTGACAAGCTATGTCCCCAAGAAAATTCGTCGGATTTTTGTTTCGATCAAGTGTTTCTATTTATAGCCCACGCAGCAGAATATACTGTTCAGATTTATAGTTTTCTGAAGGAGTGTAAAGAAACACATATCGCTCTGTCCTTCGGCACAGTTGGCCGATGTCACCATAAAAGTGCCGATGTAATCAATGGCTTGTTTATGAAAATCACTCATAATCAGAACGTAAACTTTATCAATAGGCCACATTATTATACAACGTGGTAACGAAATGTTTTCTTGCGGGCATAATTTTATAACTTCATTAGAATAAATTCTTATTTTTATTTATAATGCTTTAAATAAATCGGTTGCATAAATCGAATGTAAGTTATAAAAAATTAATACAAGAAATTTAAGTTTCAAAAACAGAATATTTGGTTCACTGCGAATGATTTTGGTTTCCGATTTTCGTTTCTCATAATCTATTCGCGAAAACTGCAAATGTGGAGTTTCCTCGTTTCTTGCTGCTGCCTCGTGCTGCTATTTAATAACAAAGTGTCCTAGAAGGTAATGAATGACTTTAGAAGTTGGTCTAGCAAAGAAGCCTTCCAAGCTTGCAACTCTCAGTTTTTCTCACAAAAATATACATGAATCTACTCATCAAGAAATACATAATAATAAAAGAATTAGTTGCTACTATTCTAGAGAAAATCCAAAGCAAATTGTGAAATTTTAGGTTTTTGATTGCCAATGGCGATTTCTTCTCATTGTCAAACATAGTTAAATTTGTATATTTTCAATTTCCTATGTGTACTGAAATGTGTGCGACTTTATTTCTTATAATTTGAATTTTTTATACAGAACGCTTCCTCAGCCTTTCAGGTAAACTGCAATCTGCACTTATTTGAACTTCAAACAAATTTGGAGAAAAGAATAAAAAGGATTCTAGATATCCAAAAGTTACTTTACTCAAAGTTACTAAATTGAAAGCTAAACTGTTGTATATGGAAGAAAATAAAACAAAATGTTTTTGATTACCAAAGGCAAACTCGGGAATAGCTCAACTTTATGAATTTTTTCTTCCGATAGACTTGAGTCAAGGAAGTATTCGTACTATCTTTACCTTAGGAAACACTACAACTTGTCTTTTGAAGTTAATTATAATAAATTTATTTAGACTTCATTTATGTTACATTATATATATGTATATTTCATTAAATTTAATAAACATAAACATTATTAAATTAAAACTGCTGTCACTATTTTATTTTATTTATTTATTTTTTTGCATGCTGCCAGTAATTGTATTTAAACTTGCAGTCGACCTAAGTCCAAAAATTAAGGACACATTGAATTAAGCTTATTCTGCATGTCTTTATTTGGAGATACATATACATACAATTTGATCTGAATATTGTTTCGACATTACGTATATAGCAAGATGTTTGAAATTTAATAGACTTTCTGGAAGAAGACATCACTTAAAAATTTGATTTCTGAGATTTAAAAGAATGGGAAAGTCCAAGAGAAATTTCGTTTGATGAAGTAATAAGGAAAAAAAATCCTCGACTCGTCGACTCTGATAATGAATAAGGTAACACACCTGAAAATGAATTTACAGATGTTTTGTCAACTAATGAATACTGGGGGGTTCAATTATATATCACAAGTATATGCAGAAGTGGGAGGGCCACCAGGAATTCACCACTGGTCGTACAAGTACAGTCCCGCTGCACTAGTTGTGCAGTTTCGCCCTCAATTTTCAGGAAGAACACCCAGGAAGGCGGCTCAAGGATCTCCTAACGCTCCTCCTTTATACCAAATCTCTTGATAGGACTTTCGACTCGTCGTGTATTTTGAGCGCCAAGTTGCCGCACAGACACTATACGCTTACAAACATCCATCCTTCTTCGGTATTTGAATCCGAACCCATCGGTAAAGCAGGCAGCGTCACTAACCACTATTCCGGCTGGTGTAAGGAAGAAGGAGTAAAATTCTGGCGTGGTTAAAACTCTCTCACCGGCCAGACTTTTCGCTAAGAAAGCACAAATTTCCCAAACTACTATGCGAAGAAATTATTTTCTTGATTTTAATGTAAGAATTATCCTGGTATTTTATATCTGGATTTATGTACTTTTAATATATTGCCTTAGTTTCTTTGACGTAATTTAATATGCACGTATATATACGTTCTTAAGAGATATCACAAAAAGTATTCTAGGCCGTATATATACGGCCTTGCCGGTTAGAGGGTTAAAATGAAAAAATAGCTTGTAATGTGTCCAAAATAAATATCGGCATGTGAAAGTTCTGCAGCATTTTATTATTGGGAGAGAGATCTCCAAACGTCTGATGGCGAAAACAATTGAAATGAAACTCGTAAATCGCTCCTATTCACGTTACTCATCGAAAAAACTTTGAAAAATTCCTTGCGACCTTTGAAAACCTTGCCTTGATCTGAACCCTATTTTAAATTACTTGTGATCAGCAGCTCTACTTCTCGACCGCCGGTGGACTTGCACTTCTGAAACTTCTAGTAAACTTCATTTTCCTAATTGCAAACGGTGTAAACTAAATCAACACTTTGATTATTTTTACTGCGCTTCGCCTGTGGTATATAATCAATCCACAGTCAGTGTATTTATCATCAAGCTACGTGTATACTGCCTGTGTCGCAAGTAAAATAATTACAGAATGAGACAGCTTTCTTTCCACGGTAAAATTATATCGAGAATTCTTTGTATTCTGAACTAATTTTTCAGGAATTAAATTTTATCAGTTTTATCAGTTTGTAGTTTGGAAAAAAGTACTAGATATCTCATACATTAATTTACATTTATTCAGTTATTACCTCGAAACTTCGACCAAATTTATAATTCATACACTAAACAGCTCGACTCTATTAATCTAATATAAAATTGAAACGAAAACAACTTTTTTTAATGCCTAAGATTATTTTAAACAAATGATCTGTTTTTAGATTAGCTTAATTCAATAGCATAAAACCAAGTATTAATAAGATACGCAGCTAAGGAGAACGTAAATCTCGATTTTAGAATGCCATCAAACCTGTTCACGTAGAATACATTCTAGAGATATTAGGTATTTTTTTAAAGCAGAAAAAATGAAAAATGAGCAATGCCCTCGCCGGGACTCGAACCACTGACCTCTCGAATACGCGCCCAGCGTGCTAACCATTACACCACGAAGGCATGCAAAGAAGGCGGGAGAAATACCTTATATATACTTCCTCTTCTAAAGGGCGACTGGGGATTAGGGGACCCAAACGCCAAATCCTGGTGGTGGAGAATTATCATCAACCAACCTTTTAGTTGGGGCGCCATTTGTAAGCTCTGTCTCTGCTATTCACATACACAAATTCTAGATCCTACAATGAACCTGGCAAATTCTCGCACAGGTATAAATGAAATACCAGTACAGAAGAAGGGTGAAAAGTAATCCTTTATTAATTCAAAGTTTAACAGAAAGCCACGATCTTCGTGCGTTCATCAAATAATAAATCAAATCGCTGATCAAATCAAGCTGACGTTCAAATCACCGTCAGCTTGCGTGAGGACTTAATTGTTGAATTTCATTTAAGTCAAATCTAAAATAGAATAGTGCTGGATTAGTACGTTAATTTACACCTAACAGGCGTGATGATAATCCAAAATGGCCAAAAGGCTTACTAGCGTAACAGCGAGATAGCGACGAAACGTGCGCTGGCTAGCGAAAACACGCTCTGAATAAACTCACGAGATTCATCCGTTTAAATATTCACTTCACTTAACTTTACATTCTGGCGAGAAAATACAAGGGGAGATTGAGAGGTTCAGGAAAGGTATCAAACTTAAAATAAATTTAATATGCAAAATAAGGAAAACCCTACAACATGTTTTTTGAAAAACAGGCTGACTCGGATTCAATCGATCATACCGAAACCGATGACCGATCGTTCCGCGACAACCTCAGAAGCTACTGTTGCGCATATAACCTTTCAAGTTAAAGTAAAAAAAACCACTTCCACTACTCATAAGTGACTAAATCTTTTATCATGAAATATTTTCATTTGGAAGTATATTAGAAGTGTTGTGTTCCTTCATCTTGGCATACAAGTCCATATGACTTCAATAGGCTCATTGTTGGTGTTGCGAAGCTAGCTAACTGTTGAAGAAAGGAAACCCTACAGCATGAGCGGCAAAAATCTGAACATTGTCTTGACATTGTTTTTGTAACTTAAGACCCAGAAAACCCTTGTTATAAACACTTGCAAAGTTTTAATTTCATTTCATGCATTATTGACCACTTTGTTTTTGTATATTAAGAAATGAAACTGTCTGAATTTGGGTCAATCACATTGAACAGCTCCACTATTTCTCCCACATCAGAAAAAATGACCCTTAGCTCAATTCTTTGACTGTTTCTATAAATGAACACTGTGATTCTCTTTAACGTGGAATCACAGTGTTCACTTGCACATATTAAATATCGCAATGTGCATTTCGTTTGTAAGCAAGTATAAAGACAATTAAGTAAACTCCAGACTAGAAACTCTGCAACTTACTCTAACAACTCGGCTGCATTTAATTAAAGTTTGTACTTCGTGACTCTAGTAATAACCAATCTCTAACTTCAGAATTAATGAAGAAATGCAGATATACTCACCGGCTGAGGTGTTGGAGGCAGTTTCTTCACCGCCTGACGTCATTTTCTGAAGGGTGTGAAATGCGCGGGACGGAATAGGATTGTCCGGTCGACGCAGTCCAGTGAAACGCATTTCTTCCTCCTCTCGCTTTGTAGGGGGCGGTGGGGGTACAGAATCTAAAATTCAAAAGTACAGTTTATTAAAAAGATTTTAAGTAAATTCAAAAAGTACAGGATATACTGAAACCTATGTTTATATAGTAACGTACATCTTCAAACAAAGGTTATTCAATTTGGAATGATCCACATTTCTAGAGATATGAAGGCGATGAATTTGGTGATTGTTTTTCACTTAAAAATTACGAAATTATAAAAAAAAATTAGCTGTTCAATTCTTACAGGAAAAACACGGTGATAACTGACAGTAAAAAGTTATTTTGCGACTTTCCAGAATTTCAAAGTACTGTTTGAGCCTATCCCCAAATGACCAATTCTCGAAACGAATTACCTAAAATGAAAGTTGAAGAGGTAAAAAGCACATATAAAATATTCTTACAATTAATACGTACTGATCTAACAGGTAATGTAAAAGGAAACCGAAACGAAGCAAATCTTATCTCTGAAAAATGCAGACCGGGAAGAGGAAAATTCTGAAAATATCTCATCCTGCAGTTTTTCCTAGCTACCCAATGGACAAACGCTTCCTGATATAGTCTATTTTGTCATTAAAAGTCTTCCACGAAAGCATCTCTCCCGTTAGGCAGATAGCCATAGTGCACGTTGTCTTAATCCAAATGCTTCCAAAGGAAGAGTTACTGTTACAGTTCGACCGTCTCAAACGCAACCCTGGCTGGCATTCTGCCAAAGTATATGGACTCTTCCAAAAGGGGCGTTATTGCTTGTTGCGACGTGAAAAGTCACGTGACAGTCTTCTCTTCTCCGGAAAGACAGAATGGGGGGTAAAGAAAGCCTCCATCCTTCCATCCTATTTTGAGAATAATTTACTCCGAATGGCGCATGCGCGTTTTCGCTCATGGTCGCGGATGAGGCGGTCGAACTATACATGTTAGAGATAGTGTGTCATCCAAATTGGAACCGAACCAATTCTACACATAGCGCTACTGCGCATGGTTGAAAGTTGTGTGTGACATCACGATCTTGAACTCTACTGTAACGTACAATAAACTCAAGATTATATTCGAAAATCAATGACTTTTCTATAGCTTCCTGCACGAATTTTTTAAACGAATAGTCACCTTTTCATTTGAACAAACTATATATAGAATTCGCGCTCAGTTTTGGGTGGAAATAAAAAATAGTACTTTAAGAAAATTCAGTATAACAAATTAATGAACTTTTATCTTATACTGTAGAGACATTAGGTTATTTGGCAGCAGGAGTCATGAAAAATGAGCAATGCCCTCGCACGGACTCGAACAACGGATCTCTCGAATGCGCGTCGAGGGTGCTGGCCATTACACCACGAAGGCATGCTAAGAAGGCTGGAGAAATACCTTATAATATGTGTATACTAACAAACGTTTTGGAAAATATACACTGTATTTATTAGATATTTTTTATCTAAGAAACAATTTTATTTTATTATCGAATTCATTAAGCATTTCCTGCGCATACATCACAGCTCTCATTTTATAATGAACACAGATAGTAAGTACAGCCCATTTTTTGTTTCATATAAATCTCTACTTCTGGATATTTATACTCTACTCTATTTTAAAATTAGTACAGAGTGTCATAACTTTTCAAAAGTTGAGTTCCACCTAAAAATGCTACCAACAGGTAAGCATATTTTTATCGGTTAGATATATTTATCAAAAATATCAAGTAGAAATTCTTGTGTTGTCAAAAATAGAAAATATCATAAAGAAAAAAAAACCAAGAACAATTATAAATTTCTGCAGCTAATAACTTTAATAAACCAAATGCCCAAGCGCAGAATCTAATAGCAGAATTAACGAAAGTATTAAATTTTGAAAAAAAAAATCTTATTGCAACAATTTAAACAGTATATTATCATGGTTAACAATATATTCATTAATTTTCTTAAGTTTAAAAGCGCAAAATTTAGCTTGACATTAATTTCACTTGTAAAAAAATAGCAGTTTTTTTTTTCTACAGAAAACATTTTGATGAGTTTTTGTAAGAATTCTTTACTTTCCCAAAGTAATTCTCTAGTTACCCATATTTTCTTTTCACTTTGTTTTCCCTTTGTATTGGTATCTTTTTTTTATTTCTTTCTTCTGCGTATAACTGTATTTAAAAACTATAAAAATTTTGCATTATAGAAATCTTGGTTAAGTTATTTTTAAAGCGTTGGTGTGTTTTTTCAGTTACTTATGAACATATAAAATTTATGTTAAAATTTGAATGGGAGAAACGCAAACAAAACTCAAATCGCTTTATTTTTTATCCCAGCACGCGCAGATATCAGAAATCATGTGCATAATAAAACTATTTAAAATTCTTTTATTCATCATTAACTAAACATATTGACCGCTAAAATAAAGTAAGCACATAAATATAAAACGACAAAAATCAATATATCAATAATATATGCCAACAGATATTAGCAGCAGTGCCTAGATAAATTTTCAAATCATCCGCCATGAGCTCAAAGTTAATTTTTTCATCAACTTATTAGTGAACATACTATAATTTTTCTTGTACACGTTTCGTTCGCGAACGATTCGAATAACAAATTAGAAATTTTAGTCAAATATTTTCACTTTCTTAACGTAAAATCTCCCGTTACGGTTTTTTTTACTACGTTCACTCAAAAAGTTACGGTTACTCAAAAGTTACGGTTCACTCAAAAAGAATCTAAAAAACCTATTTCAATTTTTTTGTTCTCAGCCAGATTTCATTTTCATGAACTGAATTGAATTATACATTACAGGCTTCTCAGTCTAAATCGTACTTATGAATATATTAAATAATTAAATACTTTCTTTTCTTATATTTTTCTTTATTTTTTTATCGTTCAGTTTCCCTTTATAACCAATCTGCATACTTCATTACCTCTTCTTTCGCCGAAAATTTTATTAATTAATTAAAACATTTTTGGAGCGGAGGCATAATCTATTTATCTGACAGTTATCCATTTATCTGAGAAGTTTGATCAATCTTCAATACATTTCCTTTTATCTAGACTTCATTAATGAAGAATCTGAATAACTCAATTCAGTTTTGCTTTGTATTCCAAGATTTCATTTATAAACTGTTGAAAAATCCCGCAAAGGATTCTTTGTATCGCCGTTAGAGGGCGCTTCTCTTCTTAGGAAAGAATGTTAGTTTTGTTTATAATGGTAAAAGTGTAAAATGAACCACCAATGAATTCCGGGTTTGTTTTGAAAATAAGTGATTATTTTATAAATTGCAGAAGTATGGCTTCTATTATTATTATAAGTAATGATCAACTCTTCTGAAGAAGTAATTAAACACACATATATATATATATTTATATTTTGGTGAATCGGGCGCGAAGTCTAATGCTGAAAAGTTTTTTTTATACTGTTTGTGTTTCGAATAAAGAATATGGCAATGTAAAAATCTTGCTACTTCTGGATTAAATATGTGGTGCTACCTTTGGAATAAAGAAGTAAAATTAATAATCTACGAGATAATTCAAGGTAAGATTTAATATTCTTTTTTTGTTAAAAAATGAATCTTTATGTTGAAATTACTTCCATTTTGACTAAACTGATGACTAAACAAATTTTTATATTGCAAATTACTTCTAACTCCTCTTCCTTACGTAATTAAAATCAGAAGAGAAATTTATTTAAATGAATATATCAAGTTAATTTTAAAGAATTCTTAGAAATTGATTTCCAAATGAAATAGCAAAGGCTAAGCGATCTACTCGTAGATCTCTTACAAGAAGATTAATTTCTAAATCAATAAGACATATTTAATTTTTTTCGTGGTTCAGAAAGTTGTTCAGTCATCGGCAATCTTCTAAACGTTTTCTGTATATATATTTACATTTTCTTATCCAAAGCATTTCTGTTATAACATCTGACCAAAACTATTTACAGTTACAATTAAAATGTAGAAGTAGTCTTTTCCTCAAAAGATTATCTCAACAAAACAAATTTTTTGAAAATAAACACAACATTCTTATTTCCGTTTTTTATCAAGAAGATTTATATTACTTAACACCTGACCAGATATATCTGCAGTTATAATTAAAACGTAGAACTATTCTTTCCCTCGACAGATTACCTCAATAAAACAAATTTCCTCCAAATAAGCACCATTTTTTTTTTATCAAAATAACTTCTATCACGTAACACCTAACCACATATATTTGCAGTTACAATTAAAATGCAGGACTCTTCTTTCCCGCAAACGTTTATCTCTATAAAACAAATTTCTTCAAAATAAACACGGTATGCTTATTACCCACCACTCAAGGCCTCTTGTTGAGTACTTAAGGCACAGCAAAAATTAAATTTTCACTGCCTCAATATGAAAAGTGCTTTGTTCATGAAAAGATTTTGCACTTCAAAAGCATGACTCATGTAAAAAGTGGCTTTTAGACGAGAATAATTAATAGCGCTGCTTAACATTTTCAGGGTCCATCCACATATCAAATGTCAGAAACAAATTTTCTCTGTATAAAATGGCATTAGCTGCGTTAAGTGAGAAAAGAAAAATATGATTTCCTACCTTACGAAAATAGTTCTGGAAATTTTTAAACTAAAAGCTTAAAGATTATCAAATCAGAAATGTATAACGAACGTTTTAGAAATCTACTTACTTCAGTTTTCAAAATATTCATCTATTTTTGTTGTAGTTATTAATTTCGAGAAAACGAAAGGCACAGTTTCATTCATGTAGAATTTTAGTAACATACTGTTCACGATTTTATATAAAATCAAAAAAATTATTTCTAAATATCATTGGTAATCTGGACAGTTTTCAACAGAAATGCTGTATTAGATTATTATTTCCATTAAATAATTTGATGTGACATCTCCTTAAGACGACCGCTCTACAGACCCACTACAGACAATGTTAGCCGTATGTAAAGGTGGGTAATTTTACCACGACTCAATTTCTAAGATTAGAAGTGCCGAAGCTCTATGGGGTAGGCTCTCAGTAAAAAAATAAAATAACTATTACAATAATAAAACAATTAATAATTAAAATATTTAATAATTTAAATAATTAGCAACTAAAATGTTAAATAATAAAATAATTAGCAAAATAGTAATTAAAATTCTATAAAAATGTAAACAGAAATAAAAATTCAATTAATTAATAAATTAATGCAGTTAAATAATAAAATAAAATCCCACAGCTCGTCACATTTAGGTCTGCAGCTGGAATTACAGTTTCATTAGCAGAATTCAGAGATAGCCGAGCATTAGCTAAATTTAAACCCTGAATGAACAGATAATGTGCTGTTTTAAAAGAGCCATAAACAACAACCATAATTTCTCCAGCATATCAATGTAAAAAAGTAAAACAATTGCCTCTAATGAAAATACAGAACATGCTAGAAACAGTATCAGAGTATGGAAGGGAATTTGGTTACGTAGCCCTTTCGTCCAAAATGACATTTCACCCAATTTTCCTTCCCCCATAATGTCTTCTCCCCACTGTCCTCCTAATATCAGCCCCATATGCCAAATGGGGGGGGGGAGAGATGCAAGTTTTTCTCGCTCTATCTTTTCATTCTTTATCTCTTTAATCTCTATTCCTACCACTATTTTCACATCACTAACTTATATCTACAATTATTAATAAATTATTTTTTTAATTAATTTCGATTCATGATTGTTATAGCGTCTTTAGCTTCTTTTCTTTTTAAATTTATTTTTAATCTAGATACTGATATATATACATATTTATACAATTTTAGATTATAAGCGTTGATAAAACGTTATATATATATATATATATAACGTTATAATATAAGCGTTGATATCAGTGTAACAGCGTCATTATTTTCGTAAATTAAACTTCTACGTACATCAAAACAATACTTTTATGCAATAACAAGGCATTATTTATTTCCATTCGCTTCTTCTCTCTTTTTAAAGTCACACTCGATCAGTGCAGAGTAATATTTCGGGAACGGTTATTTTAAATACTTACTAAGGTGGGTAAGAAATGAACTGTTTATTTAGTGCAATGTGTAACATTTTCTGAATACCGCAATTTAGTAACTCACTGGGAAAAAAATTCTTTTCATTAAAATATACTATGATTTTGATTAAAACTCTTAATAATACAACAATATGCTAAAAATTTCTTTTCATCTGAGTTTAAAGCAGTAATATATTTAAAATCCTTGCTTAAAAATTACATATTTTCATACAAAGTAACTACTTAAGCAAAAACACGGAACTACAAAACGCTGCCACTCGAGATTTTCCATATGTATAAAGTGAAGACAAGTCTATTTCAGGTAAAGAGGTTTATACAGATACTCTTCATATGCCCCGTTGTTGTTACTAATGCTCAGCCCAAGCCCACAAAATTCCTCGTAGCAAGGATCGCAAGTTTACTCCTGCCGTTAGCAACAGCTTTGAGCACCTTACAGGTGACAGTGCGATTTAGCTCAATTACGCCCCCAATTTTGATGAAGAGCACCCGGGGGGACGGGCCCGAAGGTCTCCCACGCCTCTTCCCCTACCAGCGACCTCTCGAAAGAACTTTCGGTTCGTCGCATATTTAGAGTGCCCCCATGCCGCACGGTCACTATACATTTACAAACATGAATGCTTTCTCTGGGGTTCAAACACGGGCTAACCACTATACCGGTTGGGCGGCCTTACAATGGTTCAAAACCCAGTCTTCCTCAAAGGTACACAGCGCTGTCAAAAATATGATACTTCAATTGAAATTCGAATCAAATTCGCATTTATCTTCTAAATTATTACGGTATTATTTCTTTCTTTTAAAATAAATGTAATAAAGCTGTTCAGGCTATGTTAAATAATATCGAGAACGTGGTTGATCATGAAGGACTAATACGTCATTGCAATGTTTTTGATAGTTCACGTAAAAATATTTTCCTTTTAAGCTAATATGAAACGCCAACATAATAACTACATGGTTATACTATAAATTCAAATCATAATTCGCAAGTCATGTGATGAAAACCGTTGTAGCAATATATTGCCTTAAAATTGAAACTATTTATCTGTATTGGTAATTATCCAGAACTGAACTTTTCAGCTGTATCATAGAAGATTTCATCAAATTCACAAGTTTAAAAATTTGTCTTGCAGAATCCGTTTCAACTTTTACCTTAATAGAAAGTTACATCTTTGACATCATTACAATAGAATGCGTAAATTGTAAATAAATGTCTTCAACAAGCATCCCACAGTTCTAATTTATTTCCTAAAGTCATAAAAATGCTTTAAACAGGTAGTAATATAACGCATTTCTCCGACCTCCTTCTCATGTCTTCGTGGTGTAATGGTCAGCACGCTGGGCGCGTATTCCAGACGTCGGTGGTTCGAATCCCGGCGAAGGCGTTGTTCATTTTCCATATCTCCTGCTTTCAAAAAAATTCTAATGACTCTACACTGGCGCCCGAACTAAAAAGCTGATGGCTAATGATTCTTCACCACCGGAATTTGGCGACTGGGTCCCCTGAACCCCAGTCGCCCTTTAAAAGAGTATATAGGGTATTTCTCCCACCTTCGTTGCATGCCTTCATGGTGTAGTGGTCAGCACGCTGGGCGCGTTTTCCAGAGGCCCGTGGTTCGAGTCCCGTCGAGGGATTGCTGAATTTCACATCTCCTACCACAAAATAATCTAATTGTTATTACTGAAACATAGCCTCATTATTAAAATAAAAACATTTCTTTCAGTCATCCAAGATACAGAGCAATCCAGAAAACAAAAGACAAAACTTACTTACTTACCTGGGTAGTGTGATGATGAATAGAAATCAATGCTGATGCATGCGAAATAAAAACTCGAAGAATTTGATTCATCTTATCATATTATATCTACACTACAACATAATACAATTATACTAAAATATATACAATATAACAATTTCTGAGACATATTACTGTCCCCTAAGTTTTATAACACCTCAATCCGTTCACGTCACGAGGTGCAATCCGTGGAAAACCCTTTTTTTCTCCTAGTTCGATGACAGCCGACGCCATCTGTACCTCGAACATCAAATGAAGAGGAGATTTATTTTTAACGTTTGTAAGATATTAATCAGTTTCACAACACTAATGTCTCTACAGGTAGTCATCAAATGACTCGTAAGAATTTATTTATTTTTACCTAACCAGTTATTTTACATTCAGTAGCTTTTCTGTGTCTTTCTCCTTTTCCGTTTTCCTGCCAGAATGCAAATTTTGGTTCGTAGAAAAAAAAAAAAAAAAAAAAAAAAAAAAAAAAAAAAAGAATACTTAAAGGAAAGTTTTAGAATCAAAGCGTATTCCGCCTGCTGAAAAGGCCACGTTACTAATTGATACTCTTCGACTGCAGACTGTCTGCGGCGATGCATTATTCTTACCATTAGGGTTGTCATGCCGGCGTAAGTTTGAGCCAACTTGCCTTTGGCTACTTAACACCTTGGCTTTAATTCAAAATCATTACTTTTAAGTTACGCATTAAATGCTAGTTTTGTAAACACAAGAAGTTCCTTCTATTAAATTACTCAGTTTAATAAAGGGTCTTTTACACCCTTCTCACTTTCTCTGCCTTCTCACTGAACATAAGAATAGGTCGCTTAGCTTTAGCTTGACTCTTGTTGTAGTTCATGCTTCCTAAGAAGGTGAGATTTAACAAACTTAATATTTTAGATTATGAACATGTGTACTGAGTTCAGTAATTGTAATATAATGCATCATAATATACTACTATTCACGCTTTGTTATTACCCCCAATATTTTACGCAAAAAAGTAAGACAAATTCAAGGACAGAACATCTTAACCTGCAGAAAAATGTGGAATTTGTTTTATTATCTACTTCATATTTTGTCAAACTTTAAAGAATTTTGATTAACAATCTCAGCGATTTCAAAGCGTGCGATGGCAATACAGCACGGGGAAAAAACACTTATATCCACCGCGCGAGACTGTGTATTGGAAATTCTAAATATATGCTGTTTTTAAATATTTTGTGATATTGCTGTTGAACTGAATTTTATGATTAAAGTGCGAACAGCATATTTAATATATAAAGATAACCCACAAAACGTTAATAAATGCCTCTTTGGGCGTAATATAAAATCTGAAACCTTTCAGATTTTACTGAACTATTTTATTTATATTAATTATATTTATTTATATTAATCGTTTTCTTAATTTTAAGCATCATTAATAGGAGAAAGGGGAGAAATATATAAAAATTTGTTCAATTTATTCTAAAACGCTTTTTGCATTAATCGTTGTAATATTTTCCACTGAAATTACACAAAGCAATGATGGAAAAACGTCTTCAATTGAAGTTTAAGAAAGAGTAAAATTAGGATATTTCTCTTCAGTAGGTGGCAATGTCAAAATTAAAAATAGTCTCGTTTCATAAAAAGAAAGTGAAATAACAAAATCCGCTACTCTGGTTCTGTACTAAAAATACGAAGAAACAAGCTATAAAGGGATTGATTATTAAATTGCAAAGCACAGTGGTAGTGGGCGACAAGCCAGATGAAAGCAAAAATGCCCTTGAACTTAAAAAACTTGCTCTAGTGTTAAAATTTCACCGCATCAAGAGTAAAATCCTCTTGGAAAATTACGACAGAGGAGAGAAGAGATAACTACAGACTTGTTTCATTATTTTCGCAACTTACAACAACGCTTCTCTTTCTATATTCTCTTCGTTGTTGTTTGTAATAGTTTGCGAAGTTTCAAAAGATGGCAGAATATATAATCAGTAGCAGAGATCAAAATCAAAAATTAACTCAACAGCAAATAAAAAGATTTATTTACATTTTAAAGAAGACTTTAATCAATAAAATGTATTTGCCGGAGCACTCTTAATTATTTTTATAGAATGTAAAAAAGAAAACTCTTATTAATTTATTTAATCATACACAACATAAACTTGATTATTCGAGTAAACTGGGATGGAATTTAATTTCGAATACACTCAAACTTTTTTGGTGCGGTACAATAGTCATATAATCAGAATACTACCGCAGAAAACATGTTTGAGTCCACTTTTTTTTTAAAAACTTTTTGGATAAACCACAGTCAGGCTTATTCCCTCTCCCCCCAAAACAAAATGCAGATGTCTCAATTTTATATATACATTTTGAACAATATTGTTATTTTTGTAAAAATTAAAATAAAAAAATTAAAACTAATATTTTTATCTAAACCAGACAAAAGAAGTAATCATAGTGACATTGCTCATGAATCCCGTCACGGAAAACTTCGAGATTTACATACAACTATTAATTCCGATTCAGGAAAATTCGTATTCGTCAAACTTCGGAATTCCTGATTCTGGGGGGGGGGGACATTTTTAGCCCAAAGGGACGTTAGCCCAGAAAAGTTATTAGTCTCGAAAAGGCATTTTGCGTCGAATCACTAAAAGCGTCGTTTCATCTTTCAAATTGTTGCCAATAAATATTATCACACTGTATTATATTTAAAGTATTCAAATAATAAAGAATCTGTATGATTATGAATATGCATTTTTCTCGCATTGTGAAAAAACGACGGTATCTAGAACCATCAAATTTTGAATAACGCAATCCTCCACCAAAACATAGGCACCTGGAAGGCCAAAATGGGAATCCGGGATTTGTTTTATTGTCTATTTCATATTTTGTAAGACTCTAACCAATTTTTGACTGACAAAGTCAACGATTTTAAATCGAGGAATGGTAACACTATACGAAAAAAGAACATTTATATCTCGAACGCCGAAGACTGTCTCTCGGAAATTCTAAAGGCATGCTGTTTTTAAATATTTTTAACCCAAAAAAGCATTAGCCCAAATACTCTCGAAAGGTCTGTGTGTGTGTCAATGAGAAAACGTCCCTTTGAGGGTACTATGAAATATGAAACATTTCGCATATTTTTTCGGGGTAAGGAGAACGAAGGAAAACTCACTAAACAAACTAAGATTATCTGAATGTGTTATTCTCACCAAATTCTGAAAATGAACTATAGTCTCTCGATATGGGAAGTATTTATATATTTAAAATGAAATATCAGAAAATACAAAATGACTGGGAAACAAAATCTCACACTGTGCTTTTAATTCCAGTGTTTTCACAGCTAGGTTCATCAAATCAGTAACAATTATGATAAACAACTATGCTTTAAAAATTATTACGAGGTGCATCCGAATGCAGTCTGTGTTTTCTTTCTTTCATTGAGACGAATTAAGAAGCTATATGATACGAAATATATTACAGATCTACCAATTTCAAATTATGAGTGTAACAGTGTTTGAGCTGCTACAATATTTAATTATTATCAGTGGCAGACTTATGGAATTATTTTAAGACACAGAACATGTTTACTATTTTAAAAATATAATTCATGATTTTAGAGTTCCTCAGAATTTCAGAGTTTTTCAGAGAGGAAAGCGGGGACCTCTTCCCATTATGATTTTCCACAAATCCATCTCCGACTGTTAGCATAAGACTCAATTTTGAATGCAGACGTTGGTACATACATAAAAGAGATCATTTCATAGCAGTAATACATTCGTCTGTCTGCAGAATATAGCAATGCTGAAAATGTGGTATTTTGCATAAAGGCGAATTATAAATTAATCATTGGAATTTTGGGGTGCAAACGTAGAACTCATTCGACAAATAATAATGCAGATAGTATGCGTTCTCTAAAATTCTATTTAGTAAAATCTGTCTTTAAAGCAAGTTTCATAATATTTTCAATATAATTAAAAACTAAATAAAAAGACAATTGGGAAATAACTTAATATTTTCTGTTTTCATTTTGGCAATTTTCACATTCTCATTTTGTCTTTCTTTTCTCCAAGGAAACCTCCAACTAAATACTTTTTATAATTTTGACTTTGTCTAGAACTTCAAGAATTTATTAATTCCTAATTTAAGAATTCCCAAATTTTGAGAAAGCAAACAATTTAAAAAACAGATCACTAAATATCCATCTAATTAAAAACAGCTTTTTTTTAAACTTTTAAAGGATGTCTCACAAATGAAGACAGAAAACTATACAATGGAAATAAAATCTGTAAAATGGTAAAGCCTGTTTTTAACAGTAAATGTTTTGAAAACATAACAAAACACTGTAACAGACAATAATTAAACATTGCTGGTCCAATTTCAGAAAGACTCTTCAGAAATGTTTTGCCAAAATGAACAATAGTTTCAATGGCAAATTTCTCATTTTTAAATAGTAAAAATTCCGTTTCCACTTTCTTTTTTGGTTTTTTTTTTTGTTTGAAAAAATGCTTAGTTACAAAGCAAATTTTAATTGACATAAGCAGACTCTGAAATATCTGTTACAAGTCATTTACAAATCACCTTCACATGTCATATTTGTCATTTGCAAGTCATCTTCTGTGAATAGTGATTTTATACTTACCTTGTTTAGCATACACTAACACTGAGATAACTTGTTCACATTTTAGAACATACATTTACCTTTCCCTAATGAGGTAATGAAAGATTTAAAACAAAACTGAAGACGAAAGCTTTCTGACTTATTACTTTCCGGCACTGCAATCCAACCGAGATTTATTTGGATGGGATTTGCTAATTTGCAGATATTATTAAAACAAATGATAATTAAACGTAAGAATAAGCAAATAACCACTAGACTCACCTGTTTCATCGTCGCCACCTGTCATCATCTGCAGTATCCGGAAAGACCTGGATTGTCCATAGGTCTTGGGGTCCTGGCTATCGGTGGAAGACCGACGCTGGGGCTCAACGGCGGTCGCCATCCTATCGCCACTCTGTCCCTCACCCAAGTTCAACCTACAAGAGGAAAGTAAAACATAAACCTAGAGTGTTGCCGCACGTCACACATTGGAAAAAAGGTCATGCCGAAAATACAAGAACTGTGTATGGACGCCATTTATGATCCACTACTCTTCTGGGACGAAGATTAACTATAGGAAATATCTGATCGCGAACATTACGATGTAAGAATACTAGAGCCATCAATTAAAATAAAACAGCTAGATGCTATTTAAATATGAACTTACAAGAAAGTACTAAATCAAAAGAGGTAGATTTTTAAAAAATTCGAAAAGGGTGAGTAGTTTGAATTCTCAGTCAAGGAAGAAATTTTGCAGTATCTTTCCATACAGCCATAACGGGCAGCATTAAATCAAGGAATATCTGTACGTTGTAACATATGAAAAATTACAGCAATTTGTGATGCTCTTCTTTCTACTTCCTACCATTTTCAGTTGATTCGGAAATTCTAATGAAATGTTTGTGACTTTCAGCAGCGTGCATACAGCATATTCATGATTAGAAAACAAACTTTAAGCATTTAAAAATAAGCAATGATTTCATAACTATTTTCTACATTACAAGAAAATAGCGATTAGAAATAACACCTTTAATTATCATTCAAACTACAGTTTGAAAATCATTTTATAAGGTATTTTCACCCTTCTTCCAGCGTGCCTTCATGGTGTAACGGTTAGCACACTCGACGCGTATTCGAGAGGTCCAGGTTTGGGTCCCGGAGAGGGCACTGCACTTTTTTTCACACCTTCCTGCTTCAAAAATCCTAATGACTACAATTTTACAGAAGATGAATACAAACATTAAAAGCATTAAAAAAGGCACTAACATGAAAAGCAAAAATTTTATAAAATCAATCAACTACTATCTTTATTCGGGAAACGTAATCATGTGGCAGTTTTCCGCAGATAAAACGGAAATAATCATTTTCGGATCAATTGAATCAGTCATCCGATTTCAGAAATCCTCGCAAATTTTGTAAATCAGAAATTAGACTTTCTCATTAAATTCAAAAGTGAAATTTTTATGATTCTTGCTGTTTCTTGTAACGTTGTTTTCTCTGGGGTGTAAAATATTATCTGAGCGCTGTACTTAGTTAAAATTATTTAGAATTTCACGCATGTAAACATCAACTTCAAAATATGTGACCAAACATGAAAGACAATGGTAGTTTAACATATCATCGTGCACATAAGTATTTCGTCATATGATCGCCTTCACCGAACTTTCTTTCCGATACGTTTGCGGTATGAACACACATCCCCTTTATGGTCAAGTGCGTAAGAAAAAAAAATAATATCAAATAACTAAAAAGAATAAAAAGAGGAAATGAGCGGAGCGTGGCGCTGAAGAAAGCTAGACATCATCGTCTGCTAGATTTGTTTATTATTCTCCTTATTTTTTCATAGTTTGCGTCAGTACCCAGAAATTGGTAAATTAATCCTAGAATTTTTTTTTAACTTTCTTCTCACGAGTTTCGTTCACGTTTGAACTAACGTTCCCCAACCGTACGTTGTAACGACTTTTTTTCTCCCAGCAAATTATAGGGGCATTTTGAATAAAGAATTCCGGATTTCCATTCCAATATTATCCGAACGAACAGTTTTTCGCAAATTTGCGATTTTTGACGAATCTGTTCTAAGGTATTTTGTAAAATTTTATACTAGTCCCTTATTTTGTTGTTTTACATTAAAATTTTTTACTGTACCGTAAAACGCGTACATGTTAAAAGTAATGTATCTATGAAAATTCATTTATAATAAAATGCAATAATTTATTGGTTTAATAGAAGCTGACAACTGGCAATCCTGCAATCGCAGAGCACGAAATGCACTTACAGTCAGTTTTCAGCATTTGTCGCTGTTTTCATGTGTCATCCTGGCTGGAGGGGAATCTGACATTCATATACATACCTTACCCAAATTCGAACTTGGGCTGAACGACTTGGAAATCGGTCAGCCTATGATAACCATCATACCATTTGATATTTTTTACAGAACACTTTTTTTGGGCCTAAATACGGAAAATATTTCAACTAAATAAAATAATTAAAATTAATTTTACACCCGCATACCCATATCTTTTATTTGCATAAAACAAAGCGTGCAGCCTACTTCTATTCAACGCAAATTAAATTACTATATTGTGTGTTACATTGTAGAGTGTTTTAATTTAATATAATGAAGGTGCAGCCCAAAACGAAATTGTGTGTTTTGTCAATAACTTTTCAAAATAAATTATTTATTTAGAAAAATAAGACACAATCGATTATGACTAAAATTGCTGTTGAAAATATTATTATTAACGGTTTTCTTCGTTCCTCGTATGAGATAACATAATAATGCCTAATGAATTTTTTGCCCCAAAGAGGCGTTATCGAAAAGGGCTATTAGTTCCGAAACGGCATTTTGCGTGGATTCACTAAAAGCGTTGAGTTAAAATTAAAATATCTGAATAATGAAGAATATGCATGAATGTATGTATGTTTCTCGCTTTGTGAAAAAACCAAAGAGGCGTTAGCCCAGATGCTCTCGAAACGGGTTTCAGTGTTTGTGTGTGTAAATGAAAAAAACCCCCCTTTGGTTGTAATATGAAATCTGAATCCATTTTTTTTTCTATTAGTAGTTCCGACATTTCAAATTAAATACAGATTTTGGCATTCGAAATAGGAGGAGGGGAAGTCATCATACTGAATTCTTGATCAACCATAAATCAATGGCGCTCATGAAAGATAATTGCTAATTCCTGGCATGTTTGTTTATTTTTCTAGTAATGTTTACAGGAATAATTTTCTAAACGCTGTATGCTAACATACAAGTAACGCGATCGGTTTCATATATCCTTAAAATATGCACTTAAGTCTATTATCTTTTTATGCTTCCTAAACATATGAAAAAATACTTCCAACTCAGCAAGTTTAATTTTACTTTGTATATAAAAAATACCAGTCGAATTCGGATAACTGGAATCCTGTTTATAAACAAATCCGATAAACAATAATTAACAGCGAATTTAGCAAATTATTTCAGATATTAAAATCGTAAAATTAAATAAATATTTAATTGGAATAATCTGATAATTTCAGCAGAATTTCACTCTGCAACTTGCTGAACAATGTAGAACTGGTACGCTAGTAAAGCAAAATGTATCATTCTCAAGATTCGAAATTTCGGTGCGATTCTGAGAAGTGGATTATTTCTAATAAATAGCCATCATAAATGGAAATTTTATCCTACAGAATTTGATCAAACACGATTTCCGTTACACTTCACAGTGACAGGAATTCTTAATGGATTGAATGCGCACAGAACGGATGATGACTTGATAAAATTTGTTTTTAGCAAGAGAAACAGTTTAGTCTTGAAACTTTCCACAAAAATACTCGTACAGCTGTTCTCAGTGTCACAAGGCACAATCAGTAGTTACCCTTGAAACTGCTAAGAACGTTTAAACACAACGCAGTGCAAGCGCATCCTGTGACAAACTGTAACAGCAAATGAATCATTAGGAAAATAACCAGCTGGATATTATTAGAGACTTCCTGTTTCGGACTAACTTAAAGAAACTCATTTTTAGAGCCAGGGTGTAAGCGATTCGGCCAGGAAGAATGTCCTGAAGGCTAATGGGTCTTTATCCCCTAATGCTTTTATGATGCCGACTTGTTCACGGCTGTTCGCTGCTCTTTTGTGAGAAGAGACGAAGCAGTGGAGTTGGATGAACATGTAGTCAGAAAGACTGTGGGAAACTCGTTCCTTCCCTTCTGTAAGATATAGCCATGTAACAATTTACGCTATTCATCATTTATTTAACCACGAATGAATTTGTTGTTGAGTTTTAAATAAATTTAAAAAGACAATCCTGTCTTGCTATTTTTCCATAAAAGCTCGGAAACGTTACAGCTATAATAATTTGGTGGCAGCAGGTATGATGAAAATCCACGAAGCAGTTTTAGTTTGGTCATCGAACGAGAACTCTTGTGCTTAACAAAGAAAGAATACGGACGTCAGTCCGGGTAAAAAAAAGGACCGTCAGGCTCCGAAATTCAACTCCGCGCTTTTCTAAAGAAGATTCCAGACGTCAGTCCGGGAGAAAGAGAGGACCGTCAGGCTCCGAACTTCAGCTCTGTGTTTTTAAGTTCCAGACGTCAGTCCGGGAGAAAGAAAGGACCGTCAGGCTCCGAAAATCAACTCTGTGATTTATAAAGAAGATTCCAGACGTCAGTCCGGGAGAAAGAGAGGACCGTCAGGCTCCGAACTTCAGCTCTGTGTTTTTAAGTTCCAGACGTCAGTCCGGGAGAAAGAGAGGACCGTCAGGCTCCGAACTTCAGCTCTGTGTTTTTAAGTTCCAGACATCAGTCCGGGAGAACGAAAGGACCGTCAGGCTCCGAAAATCAACTTTGTGATTTATAAAGAAGATTCCAGACGCCAGTCCGGAAGAAAGAAAGGACCGTCAGGCTCCGAAATTCAGCTTTGTGTTTTTCTAAAGAAGATTCCAGACGTCAGTCCGGCTGAAAGAGAGGACCACCAGGATCCGAAATTCAATTCGCTTGAAGTTTAGTGGGACAGCCTTTGTCCGAAGATTTTCAGCATCTTTAAGTTGTAGGACTATCAGTGTCCGGAAAGTGTAGTGTGGTGATATACGTTTGTGTGGTAATTTAGTGCATGTGCCTTCAGCGTCCAATAAAAGAATTAAGTTGTGAGATTCAACACTTTCATGTTCCAGGCTTCAATCAGAATTTCAACTCTACAGTCCAGGCGGGTAAGTACCTTGGATTTTTTATATTGAGGCAGTGAGGTTATTAGTTATAGTATTTCTATTGTGTCATTTATGTCACTTCAGGTAAATGTTTTCTAACAAATATTGGTTTCGTTGAAGCTTGCAAATGCGTTGATTGATATTTATGTTTCAGATAAGAAAATATATTTAAGAATTTAGGTATAAATTTAGAAATTTGAATTCAGGAATTATAATTAAATAATATCTTAAGAATTTGAAGTTGTATTAATAGAGTGAATTGTTGTGAGTTTTGCTACTATTATGCTTCTATAATTGAAGAGTAAAATTGTAATATTTCTAAAGATTCTATCTTTTAGAGGGTATTCTGAATTATCAATTCTAAGTCGTCTTGAACGTTATAATTATTAGAAGTAAATGTAAACTGTTATGGTATGTAAGAATTATAAGTTTGTAAGAATGTATTTCATGTAAGAAATATAAGTACGTAAGAATTATAATTCCAAAAATTTTCAGTTCATTGTGTTAAAAATGAAGATAAGTAAATCTTGGTAGCTTAAAATTAAACTGTTGTTTATTTGATTTTCAGTACAGAATATGAATTATCATTTTGTGTAAGAATTATGAGAAGTGAAAATTTTCAGTTGAAAGTGTTAACAGAAAGTTTAGAAATCACTAATATCTTACGTTCAAACTGTGGTTGTATTGATATTTATGAGTATTTATACGTTTATTTTAATTTACTTTTGAATGCATAACTTAATATACTATGAAAGTTTTGATGATCTGAATGTGAATATTGTATTATCTAAAGCATATTGTATTATCTTAAATTCTCAATTTAACTAATTGCAACTGAGTGCATCCTGTTCACAGTATAGTGTAAATTGTCTTGAATGTATGTTTAGAATACCAGAAATTGTTCTGAAAAAAATTAAGAGTTAAATACTGAGCCTCAGAATTGTAAATTTTAGTTGTATATCAAATTTATATATATAAAGAGAGATTCATTAGATTTAGAGTATAAGTTGAGGGTATATCATTATTACAATATAATTTTATTATTATAATATACCCCCATTTAAACCTTATTTATGACAAATTCATAGTCATTCTTATGCGTTGAAGAGATGCATTCTTTGGCCTTTTTTAATTTTGAATTTTAACCACCTCCATGCAGTTTTTTAAAAAAAAGTATCTATGATTTTACGCAGTGTAACAAAGATAATGGTGACTCAACACACTCTTAATGAGTTTAAGTTATTTTTTCGCTTAAGAACTTGAGTTACTCGTTAGAACAGAATCTTTGACCTTCTACAGACGAAATCATGCATCAACCCTGCAATGTAAATTATGCTCCAAACAGGGCTTAACAGCATCACATTCTTTTATACTACGATGCTCTGGCTGCGGCGGTCAACTGGAGTAAGAACCTCCCACACATCTGACTTGAAAACAAGCGCCGAACTGCAGTGTCAAAGTCACTATAGAATCAGGAAGAAGGAAGGATTAAGGCAGCTATTTAAACCACGACCGCTCCTGGTTATAAAAAGGAGGAATCTCCAACATCTTCCTCCATCCTCGACCTTAGGAGAATAGCAGCACACACACATACACACACATACACACACACATACACACACATACACACACACACACACACACACAAAACAAAATTGAACTTTACTTTTTGAAATACAAAAATCAGAGGTGGTTGGAGGTAATAATTCAGCTTGATTTCTGCTCAGTAGTATAAAGCAACTACATTATTAGGCTTTTCAATCAATAAATGAATGAATGAATGCGGGAAAATCAAATGAGATTTGATGTCACTGCATCCTGATATCGCATTGCTGTTGCGAAATCGAGCATGTGCAAAATTGACTCGGTATAATAGAAATCCATTTCAAGATTTTATCCAGGTAAATAAATTGAGAACACAATGTAAATAAAATTGTGTAGTGAACTCACTCACCTTTCAAACTGGTTTGGCAATTGTTGACATTGGGGGGCTGCTTCATTTGTTTTTGGTTGCAGCAAAACTTGTTGCCCTGTGCAGGAGGGCGGAGGGGGTGCTTGTTGTTGATTGGCAATGATCCGCCTCTGCATCTTCGGCGATCGGATTTCTGAGAGGTCCAAGCCTCCAGGAAGATAGGTGAAAGGTTTTTTGTCTTTCTTCATGCTGCCAGCCAGAGCAGCCGGCAATTCAGGGCCTCCTCCAGGGGTGGCAGGCGATGGAGAGCTGATGCCAGCAGCCGCTTTTGCTTCTTTTGTTGCCTAAAAATAATAAGAATTCGTAGTAAAGAAAGTAATGCATTAAATAAAGTTAGGATTATGTGGTTTTAAATACAATGAAAAATAATCTAACCGGGAAAAAATACTTTTACTTGTATACTGCATTGTATTGTATTTATCAATAGTCAAGTTTAGAATTTTGCAACGTAAATTGTCTGTATGTCAGAACTAAATATAATATTTACAGAGTGTAGCGAAATTCGAAAGACACTTTCAAAAATCAATAAATTGGTGTATCAGAGTACTTAAAGACTTACCACATGCGTGGATTTATTTTATAGGCAGGCGATATAAAAATAAATCTTAGTACAAATTTTTTGCCAATAGATAGCATAATTGGCATATCATAATTAGAAAAACACAAAGTAATATTATACAGCACACATTCATTTGCAAACACGCAATTTGCGAATTTTACATAAAGCAGTCCATCTCTCGCCCCCAATAACGGCCGAGCGTTATTGAGCGTAAGTCGCTGAACATTGGTATTTCGGTCCGGAGTTCTCCGCGGATTGGCTGGCTGCATGGCGTTTTCGTGTTTTTTCCCATGTGAAACGTGTATATGAGCTAGTCTCCCTTAGAAAGTCCTCCACGAAGCCATCCCTCTCTTTATGCGATAGGTCTGTGCTTTGCCATAATAAACTAAACGAAGCCATCTTGAGCTCACAGCGGCGCATCATTTATTAAAGTTTTCTAGACTTACCTTGTAGTGCAACACGTAGTTAAGTCGGTTAATAGAAAAAAAAAAAAAAAAAAAAAATGTTAAAAAAAAAAAAAAAAAAAAAAAAAAAAAGAAATAGAAACGTGTATTTCAGATTTAAAAACAACATATGTAAAATTTACTAATTTGTGCAATTGTAACACTGAATAAATGAATCATAACTAGAATGAAAAGTGGGCTTTTCTTCTACAGAAATGTTTATTTAAAATCTTGGAATCAATCTGTATCATCTTCATGTTCCACACTGATTTTTCTCACTATACTTGTTAATCACAGCAATTGCCAAAAAACCGACTTTGCACAAGCATAACATCGCGAATGGACGAGAGAAAATCACAAGGAAGAGAAAGAAAATTATTATAAGACATTCTAATGATATTCAGAACTGAAGTAGTTCCCTGCTTTCGAATTTTATAATCTTTTAACGGTATCCAAAAATCTCTAACTTTGTTATCCTTGATTACATCCACTTTTGACAATAAAGTGCCATCATTTAACGATATGCAGTTTTGTTAACTTTTTTAATAATATCCAAAATCAGCTAGATCTCCGCTTTCGAATTTTGTATTCAATGTATTGTCGCAAGACAATTAAATAAGACTTTCTAATTCTGATGAAGCTCTGAAAGGCCCTTGAATCCACACGAACATGCCGACATTATTTACTTGTAACTAATTTTCAAATCCGGTTTGCATATATTTTAAAGTATTTTTTAAAAACAATACCTGTTCATTTTTTTTCCTGTCATAGCTTCAAACAAAATCAAATTCTAAAACCACATAGACTAAACATCCTTTCTATAAAAGTACTATAATATTTCTCGCTGTCTTTAAGCCCACAAACGGCGTTTTAAAGGCACCCCGAAAAATCTCTTTTACCATTTGCAGTATTAATGATACCCCGCCATCTATCAATGAAAATCTAAACTAAATCGTACCTCATGCAAAAACATTCCATCTCAACGATAAATCTCTTAGATTCAAGAGAACTGGTGTAATAGATACACCAATTCGCTGACTTCATACGACTATTTTAAAAATGTGGCCAAATTTATAAGACACCTGTAAAATAACAATCAAAGTTATACAATTATTAATAATAGAAATCAAGATATTGTAAAAAATGTAAGGTTTCTTTCCAGAAATATAGATTCACGTTAAAAAAAGGTTTATGTAAGATTACAAAGTAAGGGCAAAATCTCCACTTTATGGCTGAAATATAAATCCAATCGATGAGTGCATTACGATAACCTAGCCACTATAAATAAACTGCCACTTCCATCCCAAAAAAGAAAAAAACACTGACACAAAACAAATTTTAACAGAGTAGGGAATACCCATTTTAACACATTAAATGCAATCAGGCAAAAGTATTTTGGGAAACAAGGATACAAAAACAGTTTAATAGTTTGGGTTTTAAATATCTTGGGATTAACCTTTTTCGTTTAGTTGGCTTATCTTGGATTTTTATTATTCATAACGAACATCATGCTCATTGAGTGCATGTTGTTAGCTGTCAAACATATCACTCAAAGTAACAGTAAATGAGTACTGGTTACACTTGAAATTAGTTGACCCTAATCATGGTTTGCCCTTTAAACAAAGCCGTTAGACAAATATACTATGTAGGTCTTATCTGCGATAAAATCTAGGCCGCATATTCGAAAACGGAAGTTATTATCCAATAAAATACCTCACGATATATTTTAAAATGGGTAATTTGACGATGGAAGGTAATGACTTTTCTTTGTGCACTGCAAATGCAGAAATCATGCACCTTTAAATACCTGCTTTGAAAATAACTAAAAAAAATAATAATAACCGTTCTCGATATCCTACTATCTACAAATGAAATGAGTTTAGAACTTTTTTGAGTAACCTTGTCACGTCGAATTTTATAATTTTACTAGCCAAAGTACCCGATGCCAGTTAAGTTAGATTGAGAGTAATGCATCTAACAACAGAGAGAACGACAGTGCTGTAATCCTTCTCTAATAACGATGCAACAAATACGATTCATTGTCATACATTTTTCAGTCTGGTGCTATATGGAACCCACATAAAAAATTTTGTTAGAAAAGTACGCTAATCCTCTCTCATTATATCAGCAACAATGGCACGAAGTTTTTAATGATTTTCGTTTTTCTAATCAAATAGTCGTAAAAGCTCAGTTCCATCCAATATTTCACCTGTATTAAATTTTAGTCGATTAAACGCGGAAAAAAGTGATCATAATTGATCAGAAATCAATAACGCAAACAAACAGACACACGCACAAACAGACATTCTTCTTTATATGTATGGGTTTTGTAAAATTTACAAGTTTTTGATTAACAAACTCTACGATTTGAAAGCGAGCAGTAGCAACACTTTTCCAAATAAAGCATTTTGATCTCGAACGCGCGACACTGTTGCCACTCGGAAAATTGAGTGCGAAAATGAACGTTTTCAGAGTTTTTAATTACTATTTCGGCTGATTGAAGTCGTACGAAGACGGGAATAGCCGAAATGGCTTCCCGCGAATTTTTGGAATCTGGAATAATGTATTTAATATTTGGCAATGCTATTTTTATTTTATCGTAAAACTTAAGAAATTTTTTATCAGCAAACTCTAGGATTTGAAATCCAGCAGAGGCGACAACTTTCGAAACAAAGCAGATTTTCATCTCCAGCTTGCGAGACTGTTACCACTGGGAAAAATGAGGGCGAAAATGATCGTTTTTTGGAGTTTTTAATTAATATCTCTGACTTCTTCTTTTTTTTTAAATGTGGTTGTCGACCTTTTCCGGGACCCAGAAAAGTATTGTAGAAAGTTTGGTGACGATAGTAGTGACTGAGTTATTAGAGGACAACCAAACACACAGACTTTCTACTTTATATATATATAGATGATGATTAACATAAATAATTAAAATAAAACGTTTGCAGTCTGACTCTTTGCGTAACAGCTGAAAAGCTTTTTGATTACCAATTAGTTGATTTGATAATTTGGCGCCGTCTTTTAACAGCGCCATGTGCTTCACACTTTAAAATGTAAGAGCAAGTTTAGTAAGCGCATCATATATGTGTGTGTGTGTGTGTGTGTGTGTGCGTGCGTGCGTGCGTGCGTGCGTGTATAGCGCGAAAATACTAGGCATGTTTCTATTTTGTTTTTAAGAAAAATTGTTTTGTAATAATGTATGTATATACACATATAGAAAGACAGACAAATCATTTTCGTTACAATAAGAACTGCTCATTGAAAGCATATATGTTCTGTAAGAAAGTAGTTTAATTTCAACGGCAATAACCGGATCTTCCTCAGCATTGTCCAGTCGTTAGCTTTGCCAGTCTTATCATCATTGTCAATACTTATTCGAGTATATAAACAATAGAAAAAAAATATACAGACGATTACAATCTAACAAAAATGCGGACCAACTAAGAATTATTCAACAGAGATGAAATTCTTTTTCATATCACGTAAATGGCTGCAGAAATTATTTAAAGTGAAATTTAAAAATGCTAGACGCTTAAACTATGATTTTATTAATCTGTGAATAGTCTTAGATGTTGTAATTTTCCAAATCTATAATTCAATTTAGATTTTGAAATTGAAAAAATATTCAAAGACATTCAAACAAGTGACAATCTCGAAAAAAAGCTGAAATTTTGAAAGACAGAATGGCACCAACCCACAACTAAACATATAATTTTATTCAGATGACAAGCTATATTATCCACAAAAAGACGAATTTCATTCAGAAATAGAAACGCATATGTTTTCGGGAAAATTAAAAAACAGAAAATTAAATGAACTTCATCGACTGATAGAAATTTAAAAAAAAAGCAAAGAAATTATATCCGGCCAATGCCTTTCCAAAATAAGCATTTGATCGTATTCAGCACTAATACGCAATTGCAAAACTAATAACATTCTACGAAACATGATTCAACGTGAAAATGCGTAATGATTCACTGATCATAATCTATGGCGTCCGATTTCTAGACGACAGAGGAAAAAATAACACCTGTTCTTAAAATTTTTGCGTTTCAACGAAAATTGAAGCATATTAGTGACTTTTATTTCATTTAAATAGTATATCTTTAACAGAACTTTTAACAAATACAGTTTTCAAATTTAGCTTCAAAGAATTTTGGAATTATCGCATGACAATGAGTCACACTTTCCAGTTTTCTTTAACATCGTTTGTCAATAGGATGAACTTTCAAACAGAATAATGACATTTTTAGGTTAATTAATAAAAATATAAAAAAAACTAATAACCCCAACTGGGACTCATTTATATCCGCAATCGCCATCTAATTGTGCGTAATAACAATGCTCCAATTATTTGATGTAAACAATGTAATGTAACAACCGACAACAGCCGGAAAAGTCATCATATTCAACATATCATATCGACAATAATGGTCGGATAACCGAGAACTCAAATATCGATTATAGCATATCTGCTGAACAGAAAAAACAGCAATTTATTGCAAATTTAGCGCAATACTTGACGCCACAGTTACTATCACAGGGTACTTTTACTTTTTATGCCTACAGTTGAAACGTTTATTTTAACTAGCTCGTTTTTATTTATGTTAAAACCTACTACATACGTCTACTGTTTCGTTGACTCCATTAGAATTTGTAAATGAGGGGAATTTTAAATAGCAATAAAAATATCAGAGTAAGAATTTAAGAAGGAGAGGATTCAAAACTCAGCCGGCCTTATATTTCTTTTTTTTTTTTTTTTTTTGTTCGGTTTGAGCTATGCTCCTGTTAGCTGGTAAGTTTCCCCTTTGCATTGACTGTTAAGTAGTAGGGCGGGAAATAAGTATAACCAGGTGCTATGATGTAATTTAAACGTGTGACTTGTTAATAAATTAATTCTATAGTATTTTTTTTATTTCAGCTAGAAGCAGAAGTAAAATTGTATTAGTTAATGATTTCTGTAAATTCCAGCTGTAGTCAACATTAAACGTTTAGTTAGTTGTTTTATTTCTATTATATTTATTTAGTAGTTTAGCTTATTTAAGGGGACTCGGTACTTAGAAATCCATGAAATTACCGATTCTTAAATTTTTTGCTAGAAAAATATCTTAATACCCTTACTACACTGAAGTGAAATTTTGAAATTATCTGACGGTAATAAATGGTATAAAATGCTTTTAAAAATTTTGACAGCCCATTAAATGCCACGGCCCCTCAGTTTTTATTTTTTTTAACTTCTTAATTTTTTTCATTAAGTTATTAGAAATCAGTGTAAATGAAAACGAGTGTAATTAAATATGACTTCAATTATCAGGACCTTCTGTTTATATTTATAAACTGATTTATTTAAATACAACGTGAAGCTGAGAAAAACATTTCTTCACCTTTAAAATGGCAAGGTTATATATATATATACATACACAGATATATTTGCTGTGTTCATATATATATATATATATATATATATACTGTGTATTATCAGTCAACTTTGGTATGCTTCTTCAAAAATTGAAATTATTTGTGATAAGACTCGAACAGAAAGAAGTGGTGTCATGAAAGTGATCAAGTTCCTGACTGTAGCATTATTAAAATAATGCTCGAACAAACATTAAACTCTTTAATTAATTAAAATACACGTAAACTATTTTAAAATGCAATTTATATGCAAGGAGAAATGGCTAAAAGAAATCACATATACCGCTAAGTGGTTTTAAATACAATGTTTTATGATTGTCAAAATTGCAAATTTTGCTTTTTGAAAAAATGAATGAAACGACAAATTAATATTATTAACATTGATTATAAGTGTTTTAGGAAATATATTATAATTAATTTAGGTATTGAAACTGTTTTAAACGTGTATTAAAGAACAAAAACAGGTAAATTAAAATTCTACTTCTATTTTAGGATTTTTTTTAATATTTCTAGCCAGATGAGGTTTTAAACAAAAGCTCGTAATTTATGTTTATATAAAGAAATAAAACATTACTAGGTTTTATTTTATATACACATGTATTGAAATTTAGTAATAAAATTTTTAAGTAATTTTAAATGATTTAATGACCATTTAGACAGTTTACGTTCTTTAAACTACGTTTTCTCAGTTTTCATTTTTTCAGTATATTCTTTTACTTAAAGTCCTAAAACTTCTACAGATATAGACTAAATCGTTTAATATTTGTACTGCTTATTTAAAATTATATTCTTAATAGAAACAAGGATGCATTTTGCAAAATAGTGAAAAGAAAAATTACTGGAAGTGAAAATACGATTAAAATCATCTTTTTTTTTAAACGTTTTTACATAAAAATGTGTTTTTTATTTTTTTTCTTGGAAACTAATACATTAATCGCAAAATCGATCCTTAAAGTTATTAAGAACACTAACAAAATTTGAGGCAAAAACATTCAAAATTGTGGGAGAAGAAAGAATTTTTAATTCTTAAATTTTTCTTCAAAAAATTTAAATTAAAAAAAATTACTAGCAAAAAAAAATTTTTTTAACTCAAAATCATTTTGTCTTATAAAACCACTTAATATTATATATAGAAAATAGATGAAAATTCTAAAATAAAAAATGCCATTCGAAAGGTACCAAGTCCCCTTAATTACGGCAAAGCATTAAAGGGCCTAAGGGAAGGCATGCCTTCTGTTAGGACTTTCGAAGGGAAACTGGCTCATATACACGTCACACACGAGGAAAGCCAAGAAAAGGCCCATACAGCCAGCACGTTCGCTAGAATTCGAATCCCGGACCGAACTAATAGTGTTTATCGACTTTGTTGCTGGGCCTGTTCTTATAGTGATGCGATGTTGTTAGTTGAAGCTGCGATAAAAAATTGCTTTGGCATTCTAAATGGTTAGATTAGTTTTGGGTTAAACAAAAGTGAGTTTAAAGTGAGTGTACGGGAAAAAAAATTATTAATTAATAAAAATAAAATCTGAAAGTTTAAGATTTTATATTACGCCTAAGGGGGCGTTTTTTTTTTTCAATACACGCGCATATACGTTTCGAGAACATTGTCTAACTAGGGTTAACGTCCCTTTGAGCTAAAAATATTTAAAAACAGCTATCTTTAGAATTTCCGATAGACAGTCTCGAGCGCTGAAGATAAAAATGTTTTTTTTCGTACAGTGCGACAGTTCGTACAGTAAATATTTTTGTGGAAAGCTATCTAATAATCCTGAAATTTAACACATCTTTAACCTTAAATGTAAGAAAAACCAAAAATGTTACTTTGATAATATGTTTATCCACTGTTTCTGTCATTTTAAGTAGCACTCTGCTAAATAAAACCAATAATATATTTATGTTATTTTCTGAAATTTGGGTGTCGAACATAGTGGGATACCTTAGACATAATCTTCTCCCTTTAGACTTGCTTTCGTTTTAAAAGATACCAGAAAATAAAAAAAAAATGTGAATTATCATTGAAATGTATAGTAAATGTTTTCGTTACCCATTTTATTGTTACATAAACTTGGGTTAAAGTATAACATTTTAGTTCCACTCTCTGCCACTGCAAAAAAACATAGCGTAGGTTTTACTTTAGAATGCAGGCAGAAACTATTTCGAGAACAATGCGTCGGACAAGGTTGAATACGTAACACAGCGTAAGAAGTGATTTGCTACATTGCTATAAATACTACAATTTTCAGTAGAGAGAGCTCCGTTGTTTTGTTTGGCACAGTATCAATATGATCGATTTTTAATGAGTGGGGTTACAAAATGATGCCAATTAGTCGAGACATGTGGGTGTAATTAATGAAAGCTAAGGATTATGAAAACATTCTAATGAAAAAAAAATCGCATTAAAACACCTATTGATTTCTTTCCAGTATGTACTTTTAACTTTGGCTATATTTCAAGAATTAAATTCTTAACCGGTGTAGTTGAAATATTTTCTGCTAGAACACAGCATTTTAAAAACCTTCAATAAAATGCATCTTTAAATATATTTTAAGTCTTCTAAATACGGCACAAATTTTAGGAGCTATAATTAAAGTATTGCAACGATAAAGTGAAACACATCTGCTTATATACTTCCTGAGAAATACCGAAAAAATCAAACGCTCTGAAAGAAAGAACCGAGCAATTCTAAAGCGGAATTACGAAACTAGGAAGATACTAGCTTGAAACTTCTTAATTCCGACGTACGCGCATAACCACAAACGCGAATAAAAATATACGTGAGAAACACATACAAGGAAACATAGAACATATATTATTCTTACAGCCGACATTTGTTGTGCTATTAACCACTTTTCATTGTATTTTGTTGAGTATTTATTAGTTTACTCTAAATTACAGCTCCTGATAATACGGTGTACTTTTACGTAATTACGTTACTTTCTTTTCCGCAAACGAAAAATGTGATTAAAAATACTAAATAGTATTTATGACATCCATGAGGATGGTATAGTTAATGAATGAACAATCCCAATACAAAGTTTCGCGTTGGAGACTTAAATTCAGCGATTACTTAAGCTTACTGAGATTTATAACACCAAACCTTTAAAATAATTTTATACTGCACATTATGACAGATTGCTGGTATATTTATTCAAAGTATCAAAATAAAACTTTGAAAACCATATACACTAATTTGTTATGCTTTCTATTCAACATTTCCTTTTAGTGAACCCAATGAAGTATTTTAGAATACATTAATGGAAAATACAGTTGCTTAAAGGAAATAGGGGATTTAAAAATGATAGCGAGTATAAAAGGGAAACACTTTTTTGTGCATTTCAGCTAAACTTCAAACACTTTAGTTGAAAGACAAATTCCAGCTTGTTTCTGTTGCTGAAATTAAAAAACTTCAAATGGAGATTGAACTAAAATATGTCAGAAACGACACAGAAAAGTAAAAAATCAAAACTCTTTAGTAAATATTACTAATAATATGATATCAATGAGCAATAAAAAGTCATTAAACATAACAGTTTTGTACGCGTAAAAATGTTCCATCAAAATTAATTCTTGCATTTAAAGCAATCTGATTTTGAATGCATGATTTTTAACGAAGGCAATACAGAGTTCAGTTAGGAAGAAAGATATTCATAGAACTAGAGTTAAAATGATCTATGGAAGAGAATCAAATAACAGTTGTCTTAATAGTTATGCACTTCAGAATACACACGAGCAAATTATCTTACAATAAAATACCTATAATTATCTTGATCATGCCGTTTTCTAAATTCCATTTGGCTATAACTGAAGACGAAAGTGCTTGAGGACTTCATAGGAAGAAGAGTGCTCAAATATACCGCCAGAGTCAGCGTGAACTCAACAGCGGAGTTTAACTCAATTCCTCACAGGTCATGGACTTTACATGAATTATTTAAACCGCTTCAGATTTCGTGGCAGTGATCACTGCAATTTTGCTCATCTCTTACAATGCTCAATATTTTGTTCATCTCTTACATATTTTCTTATATCTTCAGGTTAGTTCACCAGCTAGCAACTAACAAGTGTTTTCACTTATGCATTACACATTTACAGTATCAGCATTAACACGCCTATATGTATCACAGTACTTATTTGCCAGTGTCACGTACTTATTTGCTAACTTGACATAGCAATTTATATCTTATTATTCCCACACTGGAACACATGTACATATATATGTCTATGTTATTTCAGTATCACAATACTTGCAGCGCTTATCAGCTTATATTTTCCAACTTGCATATATTTATTGCATTCACATTGATTTTTGTATGCTACATGTATATGTCGCAATATCTTTTAACTTGCGGTTTCTGCTTCAATGCAATAACTTGAAAATGTTAACTGTTTTGTTTCGTCAAATTTCTCTTTTCACTGATTCCTGTACATATATTCATTTACAAAATCGTGTCTTAACAGGATCTGAATATCTGTATATTTCTATTGCGCGCTGTGTCAACATATTTATTTAAATCGGCAAATGTATTTTAATAATTGACTGCACATATACGCTTAGTCACAAAAGTAAATATGCAGAGTGTATGTGATGATGTCCTATGAAAAACAAACAGACCTACAATATTAGAGTTTTCAAATTAACGATTTATTTCGATTACAGTAAAATCGAGCTTAATAACAAAATGAAAAGTAATTAAAAAAATACAAATATTTAATTAGCAAGATGAGCTTAACTTAAAATAGGATGTAATTTACATCATAAATGTAAGTATGCAAACAAAAACAAAGACATTAATATTGCAAATTTTACAATTTTTCAAAAAAATTAGTAATTTGTTGGATAGCCTTTGGCCTTTACAACACCTCTCTATCTAGATGGCACTGATTTTACTAAATTTTGAGTGACAGAAGATGATATTTTCTGCCACTCTTCCAAAAGGGCGTTTTTTAGATCATTCTTAGTTTTGATCTCTTGCTTTCTAATTTGGCGATCGAGATAATCCCATAAAAGTTCAATGTGATTAAGATCAGATGACTGTGGTGGGGTTTTCAGTTGTTTTCGCACGTGATATAGCAGCCATTCCCGAACAACCCGAGCAGTATGCTTGGGATCATTATCTTGTTAGAAAGTGAAGGATCCATCGAGTCCCAATTTAGAAGCACTTTGGCTTAGATTATTCTTTAAAATATTCAAATAGCTATATTGATTCATTATTCCGTCGATTATAACTAAATTTCCTACTCCAGTTGCTGCCATGCAACCCCAAACCATAATCGAACCACCACCGTGTTTTACAGTTCCTCTCATGTTCGTTGGTTCTAGAGCTGCATTTGCTTTCCTCCAAACTTTTTGGTGTCCATCTGACCCGTGGATGTTGAATTTACTTTCATCCGAAAAAATCACGGAATTCGAAAAATTTGTGTTCTGCTTTACATTTTCTTTTGCAAAATCTATTCTCTTTTTGCAATTCACTTTGCTAACAAATGGTTTTCTTCGCACATTTCGACCATGGTATCCTGCCTTCCATAACACACGGCGAATTGTTTCAGGATTGCATGACTTCGCAAAATTGTTTTCACATCAGTTGTCAATTTTGGTGCGTTAATCGTCGGAATTTTTTTCACATTTCCAACAATAATTCGCTTTCTCGATCCGTCAAAATGGGCGGTCGTCCTGTTCTTGGCTTGTTTAGAGTATTTCCCTCATCCTGGAACTTTTCAATGATTTTTTGCACTGTTGCAGGACTTTTGCCTATGATTTTAGCGATTTGTCTTTGGGACTTGCTTTCCTTATAATGCTTTATTATTGCATCCTTTAGATCTTTTGATAGTTCGTTTCCACGTGGAGCCATTGGTGAATTGTTGATGTACTTAAAGCTTAAACTTACAAGCTTTGTAGCAGAACTTCTAAACTTATCACTAAAATACGAAAAGTTACTCAAGAAGTTTCATTCAGCCTATTTAAAAGTCAAAAATTCAGAGTGCATATATATTGTTGTGATTTAAATTTCTGCTGGTAGTTAACAAAATTACTCTTAAAGTTTTTTAAAATATAATGATTTGGTTTATTTTTCATTACTTTATGACTTGAATCAGAAGCTATGAACAACACTCTCCAAAATAATATTTTTCTTATATTTATTTAAGAACTAGAGCTTTTTCACTTAAGCTATGAGTTGCATACTTACTTTTGTGACTACGTGTACGTGTATTTATTTATTCTTATCTGTATGAGCGATGCTCGCATCAATATACACGGACATTTACACAGGCTAGCTTATGAACTTTTTAAAGTGTGTGTATGTGTATACACATGTACACTGCGGGGGGAGACAGTTTTATATCTCCCGTTGTACTTGGCCGATTGACGAAATTCAAATTGTGTTCTTCATGTCTGGCTCGAAAGCGCGACTTAGTATATATATTAGATTTATATGCACTGTTCTGACATAGATATTTTGACACAAAATCGGACTTTTTCTGAAATAACATAGCATTTTTTTTCCATATTTCGATTCTACGACTCAAATTACGCCCAGATATTAAATTTTGTAAAATTTGGTGCGAAATTTATGGAGAAATTCAAAACTTAACGATTTTTTTTCAGTTTACGCCAGGAATAATTCACTTGGCGAACTTCTTAATACATGGCAACCAATTTTCCTATCCCTTCCATTGCGCAGGAACGGAAAAAAGTCACATCGTTCCAACCTTTTTACATTGTGCATGAGTGGAAAAAAAGTCACATCGTTCCTTTCAAATAATTTTAGCAAAGTGCGTAAACCACATTACATGTTATTATCGCTTCCAACAAATATGCCAAATTTCAAAACGCGCCAACATATAAATTCACGTACATCTTCGAAAATTTTGAATAAAAAGCTCTAACTTTTTGCACGTATACTTAGAAATACATCTGCTTCAAGTTGCTAGTAAAACTTTTATAGGTTATAATTCAAAATTGTTTTCCAAAAATTTATATATTTAAAAATAAATCATAAAAAATGGGGCGAATTTAATTTGGAGTGAACCTAAATTTCGAACTGTGAAAGAAGAAATCAAGTAAGTGTAATAAAAAAGAGATATTAATAAATAAATACCAAATCGAATTAACATTGAGGAGCTAAGTATATTTCCTTAAAAACTACTCGTGCTATTTTTACAAAACTTGGCAGTTTGGCATAATTTGAGTCGTAGAATTGAAATATGGAAAAAAATTGCATGTCATTTCAGAAAAAGTTCGATTTTGTGTCAAAATACCTGTATTAGAAAAATGCTATGTATAAATCTAACACATATCCTAAGTCGTACTTTCGAAACATGGAAAACGCAATTTGAATTTCGTCAATCGGCCGAGTAGAAAGGGAGTTATAGAATTGTCCCATATTTCTCCCCCCCCCGCAGCGTACGTATTTATGACCAATATATAGTGTCTGCAATAGAAACTGTGTATATACTTGTATTAGAAGTGTCTGCTTCAAAATATTTTTTGAACTAGTTAATGTATTTCAGTAGTGATTGTATACATAATTATCTATATCTGAAATATAATTCGATATCGTTATATTTGTATTAGCGATGCCCCATCAAAACATTTGGGCTAATTTATGTATTTTCAAAGTGCATATGTTGTTTACATGCATTTGTGTTTTCCATATAAAATCGTTTTGCTCTTATGTCTGATTGCTCTTGAAACTGACTTCAAAATAAGGTTGCATTTCTGTTTAATTTTATAATCTATAGACTCTTTAGCATTAAATATACAAATCTGGTACTTGGTAAGATGGACATACCATCAAAATCCCAAGAGAAACGTAAACAAAATATAACGAGAGTTATTTTTTTTAAGTTAGATCCATTTTGGAATAAAAACGAAACACAAATATTCGAAACAGCATATGTATATATATATATATTTATTTACAAACAATTTTTTATTTGTCTGCATGATTTTGTTGTCAACTTAAGCTTTTAACGCCATTGAAAACGAGATTTTGGGATATGCTCTTCAGAGAGTGCTACCTGTTGTGATGATAGCAAGTTATTAACGACTGTTTTCATTTCTTTATCAGAGTTCGGATTTTTCTTGAACAATTTCACCATTTTCGCACTTTAATGTCATTCATTGAATTATGAGCGTACGCTTCACGTACTTAGCAAAGAATATCCTCGAATTTCTTGTTTTTTGCTGTTAAAAGCATACGTCATACTGGGTTGACAAGATTGATTTCCGTAAACATTTTAATTTCACACTATACAGCGTACAGGTTAACGCCGTAAATTAAGGGATATCGGACTCTGCGCAAAGAATGCCGGAAGTCTGTACGTGCACTTACATTTTCACGACACGCCAGATTTCAAAGGTACAAACGGACCTAATTTGAAAAGTAATCTGCGTAAATCATGTTGCGAAGAATTAGTTGACGAAAAAATTAACTTTTCAAGTAGGGGGGATTTCTAATAGAAACTAAAAGAAAGTGAAGAAAAGGGGAAGATAAATGCTTGATTTTGCAAATAAAATGTTACAGAATGTTATGATTTGCAAATAAAATTTTACAGAACGTTACGATTTGCAAATAAAATGCTAAACAAACGTTGTATATTAAAAAATGCAAAATGATAAACGAAATATTTTTAGACCAAAGGGCGTTAGCCCAGAAGAGTTATTAATTTCGTTTTGGCATTTTGTGTTGGTTCACTATAAATGTCGGTTCCCTTTTCAAATTGTTGCCACCACATATTAGAGCCCTGTATTATATTTAAAGAAATTAACTAATGAAGAATCTGCTTAAATGTATGTATGTTTCTCACACTATAATAAAACAATAGTACCTAGAGCCATCAAAATTTGAAAAACGTACGTTTCCACTCGAATATGGGCACCTGGAAGCCGAATTTGGAATTTCTGTTATTATCTATTTCATATTTTGTAAACTTTTAACGAATTTTTGATTAACAGACTTACTGATTTCAAAGTGAGCAATGGCAACAATGTATGAAGAAAAAAAAAATTTTATCTCCAGCGCGCGAGACTGTGTATCGGAAATTTTAAAGGAATGTTCATTTTAAAATTATTTTGCGATATTGCTGTTGAATTGAATTTTACAGTTTAAGTGCGAAGAACATGATATTTAATAAATAAAGGTAGCCCAAAAACTTTAACAAAACGCCCTTTTGAGCGTAATGTAAAAACTGAAAGCTTTTAGTTTTTTTTTAAATCTAATTTCTTAATTTCTGACCGTTTGAAATTAACGTCAAAGATCTAAGAGGACCAGGTTTTAAGTTTTAGAACTTAAAAGATAAAAATCATAAAACGCTACAGAATTTTCCCGCAAATAACAAGTTTTAAATTAATGCAATTTCTTTAACACTAAGGCAGCTGTAACTATTCACATATACTTTTAATTTTGTTAAAATAATAATAATAAATAAATAAATGTAACAGAACTATTTAACCGTAACCGAATTATATTGAACGCCACCGAGTGGCAAAGACGAACAGTCTAAGACAGTCGACCTCCAGCCGCGATGACGTTAAGTTGTCATATAATAGATGACTGTAATTCGAATGTTTAATGTTACGTTATATGTTTAATATTTCTGTATATTTCCTTGTACCCGTTCCTGTGTGCTCTGTTAATAAAATACTTTTAAAGCTAGCCGGCGTTCGTGTTTATTGAGAAACGGCTACATAAATAAATAAATAAAAATAAATCAGAAAAAAAAATACAGAATAGGGCTTTATATGGATTATATTACTAACTATAATTTTATATCATTTCTTTTCTTTTCGCCATCGACGGAACAGCTGGCCCACTGGGTTAGGTGCTTTTCAGCCTGTTGGATCCCGTCGATAGAATTTAAAGTATATATATATAAAGAGCTTAACCATGCCGGCATATTGATTTTATATCATTTGTTACATCGGCTGAATTTTCAGAAACGAGCACTTCAACATTTGCAATTTTAAAACATTAAACCTGTGTTTCTCAGTCTTTAGTCCGCGGATCACAAGAGCTCCTCAAAGTCTGCCCTTGTGGTCCTCCTAGATTTCCAAAAAAGGCAAAAAGTAAATGTCGAATCAATTGCATATATAACACTAAGCTGAAAATCTCAGAGTTGTACACAGCATACATGGCAATCGTGTATCATATTTTCTCCCAAGACTAGCATTTTATGAAATTTATTACCAGTAGCTGACCTACGTACTTTTCACTCTAGTCTCTAGAACAAAAAAAGGAATTAAAGCACCCGAGTGCGGTGCTTCTTACCAACATGCATCCAAATACAAAACAGCTAGAATAGACAGGCGCTCCCATCTCACTTATGTGTGTACCAACACTTATTTAATTTTTAGTTAATAAAATCAAGATTATCTCAACTCTAATAATTTTGAATTATTGAAAACAAATGTAAATTTTTCTTTTATTAACGTAACATTAATGTAAAATGAAATGAATTTTAATGAATTGTATTTTAAAATGTTATTATACCGGTAGCAACATATTCTAAAAAAATTGCTTTTGAAGAGATTAAGTGGTTTATGCGGTTACGGCAAAGCCTCGAGGGCTATCTGCTTAAGGGAAGGGATGCCTTTGTGGAGAACCATTCTAAGGAAAACTTACTTGTATACATTTTATACATGGCTAAAACCACGAAAACGCCCATGCAGTCAGACCGTTCGCGGGATTTGAACCTCAGACAAAACTACAAGTATTCGGTGACTTTATTGCTTGTTTTCTGGTGGGTCGCTCTTTCAAAGCGGACAAACGTAAGATAGTCTGTAAAACATTCTAATTCGTAAGTGATTTCCACTTAATACTGAATATAAAGTGCACAGATAATTAAATTTTATTGTGCAGAACGACACGAATTTATCATTTCGCTTTCTGCGAAAAACTATCTGTCACTGCTCTACCTCCATGGAGAGGTTTTTGAGGGACACTGGTTTATATGCATTAGCTTAAAGACATTAACATAATAATCACATAAATTTATACTAACAAAAGCAATTCTGAATATTTTGATCAAAATATTTTAAAGTTTTCTTATCAGATTGAAAAGTTTTCGCAAAATCCTACTCAAAATTACTCACATATACATATCTCAAAATTTCTAAAGCCAACATTTTCAAACATGACATATAATTAAATTTACAGATATTTACACAGTAAGATGTGGAACAAGAACAGATATTAATCTATGGAACAATTTACTTTCTGAAAGACCGAAATGTAAGAGAAGGTAATTATTTTAAAAACGGATTTCGAACAAGGATTTGAGGTTACTAGGGCAACCGAAATCTAGAATTTCTTACGAAGACCATAACAACATGTGCATTTTACACTGCCAAACTACCGTCTCTTGAGTTTCTAATTTTGTCCGCTACCGAAATAGCGTATCACTCATGAGGTAATAATGACTCTTGTGTTTCCTGCACTTTCTGAGTTAACTGAAAAACCTTTCACTGTAACTTTGGCTGCCATTTTCATCGCTTTTCAGTGCTTGCGTTTTTAACAAATTGAAGCTTTTAACTAGTGTGTTTTCCTAAAAGCTACATAATAGAAATAAAGTGTGATTTCAACTTTTAAACTATATTTAAAAAGAGAAAAATGAAAGAACTTCGAAAAATAAGTATATTTTAAAATATTTGATAAATAAAAAATAAAGAAGGGGAAAATGCTTTTAAAATATAGCAAGTTTTATCCGATTTACGGCATATAAATCGAGAAAAATTATAAATAATGTTTAGGCATTTACAAATAATTAGAATTGTTATGATGAAAATAATTTATTTTGTATAATCATGGTCTTTAGAAGTTTAAACAACAGTTTAAAAATAATATAAAAATCTAATTTGCAAGATAAAATCTATACGATTAGTAAAAAAACTGAATGAATTTTAAAACTGTAAGACAGGAAATCAAGAAACTAAATATAAAATCGTAAGATTAAAAAGAAACTGAAATCTGACCTTGTTATGCAAATTTAATATTAGAAACAATTTCTAGCTAAGCAGTTTCAATAAACTTACTATTAAAAAAACAGGTCTCCCCATGGCGCCTTTAGTGCGAATTTTACAATTTATGACATTCAAAATAATAATAACATTGGCATCGAAAAATTAGAGATTTTTTTAAGGTAGGAAACGTTATTATAGCAGACACTATGCATTACCTGAAGTTAATGTGCAGAGACATTAGGTTTTTCTTTATGCTGAGAGATATGAAAAATGAGCAATGCTCGCGCCGGGACTCGGACTCGAAATGCTCGCGCCTCTACTACTCGGATTGTTCGAATATGCGTCGAGTGTGCTGACCATTACACGACGAAGGCATGCTAAGAAGGCGGAAGAAATACCTTACATACTCCCCCTTTTAAAAGGCTACTGGGGATTAGGAGAAGCAATCGCCAAATCCTGGTAGTGAAGAATCATCGTCCACCACGTTTTTTAGTTCGGGCGCAACTGTAGAGCCATCAGGCCTTCTTTTGAAGCAGGAGTCATGAAAAATGAGCAATACCCTCGCCGAGATTCGGACCTTTCGCCATACGCGCCGAGTGTGCTGACCACGAAGGCATGCTAAGAAGGCGGGAGAAATACCTTATAAATATACATATATGTTTTTAACATGTAATTTGTACTTTTACGGTGGGTGAGCGACCGTAACTAAAATCTCTAATTCTAGTAGTTCGAACCCCAGCAAACGGGCTGGCTGTTATACATGGGTTTTCCCCGTGTATAACAGGAACAGAGCCAGTTCCTCTTAAAACACTCTCCATCAGTCACCCCTTACCTTAAGCGGATAGCCTTCGTGTTCTTTGCCACATTCAAAATAACGTAACCAACTACTTTTACAGTTTACTGCATTAACATAGCAATGCATTTGTGACTTTTGCCAAGAATCAGTCAGAACGTATCCTATGTTAGTAGAAAAGTCAAATTTCAAAGATTATGTTACTATTACACTGTTCAGTGTTTGAGTTGCTGTAAACGTCTGACTGAACTAGACTGTGGGTTTCATGGCGCATTACTTCAAAGGGTTATAAAGCCCCAAACGAATTGTTATTATAGTCCATTTTAGTTAAATAAAAGTTTGAAAAATATATAATACAACATTCTGATCAGAATTCAGTAATATGCTGATGAAAGGATGTATAAAATTCGCCACATAAAACGGAAACATTAAAACAGATAAAAACTAATTATATAATAATAACTTTGTGCTCTGAGATCCTCAATAATGATTTTATATTGATCACTCGGATAAAATTTAGAGGATGAATACAGATATAAAAAACAGATAAGATTTCAGTATATAAAATACAACACTTCCTACAGTTAACAAAACAATTAAAATTAATTTAAATTAGATTACACAATCCAGTCTCTTTTATATACTGAAATAAATTTGAATTGACCTCTTTCCCGGCTAAACGGTCAAGAGTAAGGTCACAGTTTTTAAGATACGTACTTCTGTTGAAGTTTGTGGAAAGCCGGATAGTCAATTAAGAAATGATGCACAAAAAGGACTCAATGGAACAAGTGGAACAAATAGGACCACTCTGATCTTTTAAAAGGTAATTATGGGTAAGTAGAAAATGCGCGATTCTTATACGATTTAGCAAAACTTGAATCCCTCCGGTTTCCTGTAACCTCTACACTAGGTTTCACACTTTTCAACTTATTATGAAACTTAATATTCCAGACTTGCTGCAATTTATTCAGGATTCTTTGCTTGATAACTCGACAGTATCTCTGAAAGAAACAAGCCGACTGGATAATTCAAATCTACACTTTGCAGTGATGTCTGCGATTGCGATTCCAATTTTGTTGGAGCAAAACGCACACTTATGGAATTTGAAAGACTTGCTAGATCTACAGCTTATAACCAAAACGTTAGCAGATATTTGGTTGATAGTGGCATTAAATGGCATCTAAACGTTCCAGGTGCGCCACATATGAGTGGATTCTGGGAAGCCGGTAGAAAATCAACAAAATATCATTTGAAACGAGTAGTTGGTGAAGCGAGATTGACATATGAAGAATTTGAAACATTTCTCATACAAATAGAAGCTTGTCTTAACTCGCGACCTTTAACAAATTTGTCTGATGATCCAAATGACTTATCAGCATTAACGCCTGGTCATTTTCTTATTGGTAGATCATTAACAAGTATTCCTGAACCAAATTACATTGAATCTAATATTACCCATCTTATTAGATGGCAACATATTCAAAAAATGGTTCAACAATTTTGGAAACGTTGGCACAAGGAATATCTGTGTCGATTACAACAACGACCAAAATGGCTTTTGCCAACTAAAAATTTTCAAGTTAATGATCTGTGTCTCATAAAGGATGATAACTTACCCCCCACTAAATGGAAAATGGGTAGAATTACTCAGTTACATCCTGGTTCTGATAACAATGTTAGGGTTGTGACTATTAGAACTTCAGATGGCATGGTCAAAAGAAATATTACAAAATTGTGTGTCTACTTTCCATCCACCTCAACACTCTGTTTTTAACAGATAACATCTGATAACAGGGAGACAGTTTTTATTTGTAATGTCCCATCTTTCGAAATACCTGTATGAAAACTAGCAAGATGCCCTGCAGGCTAAAGCCATAAAAGTCACATAAAATGCCTTATCGTAAACCTTTTCAATATAACAAAATACTGAAACTAAATGGTTTAGGATTTCCGTAAGGAAGATATTATCAGTGATCTTTCTACCTTTACGAAAACAACTCTGATATGGGGAAATTACGTTGTTCGTTTCCAAGCGGCGAAGTAAGAAAAGTAAGAAACCAAGCGGCGGTTTACCAGTTTTTCAAACAGTCTGCAAATGCAATCGTAAGTGCTATACAGCGATAGCTAGGATTCTTTGCGCCTTTCCCTGTCTTAGCAATGGGAATGACAGCAGTTTTCTTCTATGCACTGGGAAAGGCATGCTTCTTCCACAGTCGGTTGTAAAGAGCAAGAAGGGCAGCCAAAGACTTACAGAACAGATGCTTCATCATCTCCTAATTAATACCATCTGGGCCCTTCTACACTACGTGTTTCTAACAAAACTTTCTTTAGCTCATAGTAAAAGCACTACTTTAAGGCTCCGAACTGGCAAAGTTAAAAGAAATGGGAAGTTTCACGAAGCTCTGTTTCACAGAGAGAAGTACTAATGGATAGTTCCTGCCACTAGAAACAGTAGTAAAGTGTTTAGCATTTCTTCTGTGGTGCTAACCACTAGGCTACATTTTTATAGAAAAGAAAGTGAGTGATTTTTATACATTCCATATGCCTTTATATATTTATACATTCCATATGCCTTTATATATTTATACATTCCATATGCCTTTTTCAATTCTCGTTCAGTTGGCATAGAAGATGTTATTCCAGACACATAGGTTATCTATGAATCCTTCTAGTTGTTACGCCTTATTCTTCTCGCATTTAGCTTGGCTTTTTTGAAGGCGAAACGATTTGAAAAAAAAGGTACCTACGAAAAGCTTCCCAAGCGTTTTATTCGTATATTAATCTCGTTTCATCCCGTTTATAAATTCTCATAAATAAAATTATTCTTAGTAACACTGTGCGGTTCCACACTATTTAATTGTCAATTTCTAAAACCATAAAATCTTATTAAACATTTTTTAACACATCCACTTGATGGTTACACAAAGCTTAACATAACATAACAGAACAAAACCTTCGAAGCTTGCGAAAAATTCAGAATAAATGTTCAAATCAAATTATAATGTTAAGTAACACGGGCCTAAATATTTTCAGGCCTAAATATTTTCACGAAGCAGTTATGGCTAGCAAAGCAAAAGCCCGGTTATTCAATTCAGAGCAGTGAGATCTAACAGAGTGACTGGTCAGCGACAGCTGCAAAAAACTTTTATTCGAACTCAAGAGATCTGCGCTTAATTGCATTAACTAATTTCGAAAGCAGAAGTCAAAATAATAATTAACTTTAGTTAATATAACATCTTACAGATTAAATAGTAAAAATTATAGAAACCGAAGTTATCTGAGTAATGCAAAACAATGTGCAATGCATATACAATAGCATATGTGATATTCCATTTACTAGGTCAAAGAATTGATTTCAAATCTAAAAACTTTTACTCTTGTTCTACTCTATATTTTTATTTAAGTCTGCGATAAAAAAAATGAACATAAATAATATAAAACTTAAAACATTTTCAAAAAAATTCTTTTGTAGGAAAATATTATTTCGTTTCATTTAATAAATAATATTCTATTACAATTCTAAAATGTAAATATAGTTATATGTGTCCAGAAGATTCCATTACTCAACGATAATTAAAGTTCTTAGAGTTTCGAAATAAAATAAATATCGCATTTTTATTTGCAAAAATCCATTTGCATGGCAATCCTATTCAAAGATTTTTAGCAAAACCTTGTTTCCAGTTTTATATGACAACACTGATCAAGTCGGTTATTTTCTGTAATGAATTCGACGATGTAAATAGAAAGGCAATTAAACTAAAAATAGATAGCTACGTCATTTGTCGTCTCTCCCTAACGCAAATTGAAATAGATACTTTAAAAAAACGTTGGTTAAATCTTAACATCGCGATTTAGAGTTGGTTAACCTTATTCCCAGTTTCAAGTGTCTGATTTTGTCTTGGAATTGTTGTCGAGAAGAACAATTGGTCTTCTGGAAACGAACAGAAAAGTTCTAACGGAAACTGCTTAATTTTCTCAACAAATTTCTCTTACATCACTTACTTCGAAATGATCAAACCAGTTTAAAACCTTAATAATAAACTGATTAATTGGGAAACTGAAAAGCTAAGCAGTTCTTTCAGTAAGTTAATTAATTTTACATTTATTCTAAACAAATAGTTGTCAGCTTCGTTTATTATAGCTAAACCGTCGAGGGAGTTTTCTAAAAGAAAGGTGTAAGGACTTTTCTGAGAGGTACAGGCTCAAATATTCGTTATACTATGTCACCGATGTTCAAAATTAAAGCAACAAATTCATTTTTCAACATACAGCTATGAAATTGTTGAAAAGGGCATTTTGCGATCAGTACAATGAAAATCCAAGACGGTAGAAAGGTGATGCATATACAAATATCAGCACCATGATGTCAGATGGTAAGTCAGGGCGCGGAAAGTGCGAGGAATCAGCGCCCGGAGTGCAAAGCAAAGTAAAAAGAAGAAAGGAAGACTCATTCTAAGCATTTTTCTCGAAGTGGGAGTGAAACTGTACTTGCAGTAAGGTTACAAGAAAACATCAGGACATCTTTACACGTGGTATAGTGATTGGCAAGCTTGAGAAGGAGCATAACAGTTTGACGTTTGTCGCCGAGCTGAGTTTGGAATTGATAAATGTGTTCTTTCATGAGGCTAGCAAACGACACATATCGCTGTAAAAGTGGTTGGTGGCGATCGGTCGAGGAAATCAACAGTGACTAATTACCGATATATCGCCCTGCAGGCAAATACAGATAGAAATCAGATAACGGGCAACTGAACAGAAGTAGCGCGCGGGAGCCGGATGGCAGGTGTCTCGGGTTACTGTAGCCAGACGACCGAGGTGGCCTATTCACCCGTCGTTCTAAGCGCTGTATATCACTAACAGCAACCCGTCGGTGCACCATTTACAGTGGTGTAGAGATCACAAAAGCTGGACACCTAATCAATGGAACCACCTCCTGTTTACCGATGAGAGTATTTTCAGTCTGACAAGCGATTTTCGGAGCTAGTTGATATGGAAAGAGATAGGGATACACTTTCATCCTACTAGCATCAGGAAAAAGAGACATTTGGAATAGTCCTGGCGTACTCGTTTGGGGAAGTACGAAGAATAACTCTCAACTGTAAACGAGATGTCTTATAGCTAGATATCATAAATGTACGTCATAGATAATTTTTAAAAATATAGAAGTGAAGTAAGAAAGAAATAAAGAGAGAACTAAGAGAAGTAAGAAATGGAAGTAATTTCATTCAAAAATAACATATAAAATATTATTGGAAATCTGGTTCTATTATAGCTGTTTATTCAGATTTTCAGAACTGCATCACAAGGACAGAAAAATTAGCATTTTAAAACTTTTCAAAATTAGACAGTATATAGTCATTAGGTTATATCAGTGCTGAAACACCAAAAATGTGCATTGCTCTCGTCGGGATTTGAACTCCGAATTTCCCGAATACGATAGTCTGATGTGCTATCCCGTTACACCACGAAGACAGTCGAAAACGAGGGAGAAACTATCTTATAAGTAAATTGGTAATAATTCAAATCATCTTCCGACATATATGCAGCTGTTTCTCCCTCCCCGCTCCAAACAAACAAACGACAGTCTGAATTTTGTTTTTCTTCTATTCAAACTTAGTGTTATCTATATCATACTGTAGGTTAGTCCTTTAATTGATTATGTCAAAGCATGCAAAGACTGCTTCAGAAAAGACACTTCCATATTTTATCTTTCTAGGGCAAACACCTGGGAATATCACGAAGACGCCATATAGTCATGTCTCGTTCGCCACGAATCGTACCCTGATCCAACTACGGAGTCGAGTAATTTTATGGCTCTGTAAGTCATGTTAATAAAAGTGGTATTTGTTATAGATAATGACTACCAAACCCCAGTAAACTCAGTGTATGCTATATAGTTCATTGACTATTTGCTGAAACAGAGCCAGTATTGTACAGAGATGCAATGTGATGCCATGCTTCCCCTTTGGGTAGTAGCAGTATTCTTTTTAGTCCAGACAATTCTGTTTTTCATCTTCTGTGGTCACTACCCTTTTTCCATACCGATGGTATTTGAACTGATTCTCTTAGCACTGTTGCCCATGAAAACCTAATATTATCTGTGGCATAGAAATCCGTTTTTTGTAAGCTCAAGCAGCTCCTAACCAAATAAGTTCATCAATATAACCAATGTCCTTTACTTATCCTTCACCTGTTTCGTCACTTTCGTTTTCAATCCCTAAGTTTCTCAATTTTAGGAACACTGTTTGATTAGTCCGAAAATTATTTTATTTTTTTATAATCTACTTGTCTAAGTTCTTTTTAATTTAGTTGTCTTGTTATTGAAGAAAATAAAGAGCTTTTGTCTCCCCATTTACTTAATCATAATAAACTTATATCATTATCAAATTGTAAGCTAAATGAGACATTATAAGATACATTTAGATATTTTTACAATACATATAATATTTAGAGTCTGACGTCTTCTTACCTACAGGATAAAATGAGGGTATTGCTCACTATATTTAGTTGTTTTTTTTATTAAACTTTTGTGTAGAAGTGGATTATTATTTCTTTCACTCTTTTCCGACTACATTGCTCATTTAGGAATGCTTTTAAGGTCATCGTTTGGTAGCATCTGGAAAAGTGCTTTCCCTAAACTTAATCAAAAGACAGCCTCTTACTGTTCGCGCCTTATGTAAATTTTGAATTTGTTCTCTGCAAGAGGGCGCCTGCGAGCGCCGAACTATATCTATTGTACTAACTTGTTCTTCTTATGGCCAATAAACGCAGTAACGAACGTCTGTGTCTGCTTTCCATCCACCTCAACACTTACAGAGTGGATGGCGTCTACTAAAGATCCTGACGTTCCGCATATGCACTGAGTATCCTGGTGTCAGAAGAGGGAGAATGGAAAATGTCCGTGGTTGTGAAGGTTTGCTGGAAATAGAAATCCATATTTGATCTTCTTATTGTGACCTCTGGGAATATAATGTAAGGGAAAAGGTTAAACGTTGAATCATCCCCTTTTTCTTGCCAGAGACTAGTGAGACTCAGAACGTATTTGACTGCTTCCTTTGAAATGGGGACCTCTATGTCCAAATTCTTCATGGTGAGCTTCGCAAGGGCATCGGTCCCTTTGTTTCCTGATAAATTCTAACAGACCTATCTTGACTTATTCCTGGGACCGGATTGTTCTGAGAAGTTTTCTTACAGACATGATGTGCCATAGTTGGGCTCAGCTGCCATTGTTGATCCCTTACAGAACGCTCCTGCTGTCAGTGAAAAATGCGCAGCTGGTGTTTTTGGAATTTCCTGCCCATAGGTCTGCTTTCCTGGATACGAGAAATTGTGCTTGATACAACGTGTCGTGGTTTCCGAGCCTGGAATTCTCGAAGATTTTGTTGTTGTCTTTTAAAACAACGAATGTGGTTCCTACTTGTCCTAACTCTTACGACCTGTCGAAAAAAATTTCAATTCCTTTTCCCTTCTCATTTATAATCCAGAACCTGTGCAGGGGGGAGAGGAGGGGCTTGATCTCTGCTCTACGGTACGCCTGTGAGTCCTGCTCTCTGCTTTTTATCTCAACAGGCACATCATAGTAGATCAGACTCTAGAAGTCTTGTTCTGCGAAAGTTTTCAGATCGAAGGGAAGAACCCTCGCCAATGTCTGGAAAGCTGCTATGTAAGTTGTTGAGAAGGCTTTCGTGATTCTGAGCAGTATAATCCTTTGGATCTGTAGGAGGTTTTGGTTAATTTTGGTCTTCATCTATACTGGATATCCACATAAAATCCTTCTTTCTTTTCCTCAAGGTATAATTCTTCTAAAAGCCTTCCCTTAAGATTCGAAGTATAGTTCACTATCCTGTTTAGCTTGTTAACCATTTTATTAGCTTTTATTATGATTTCTCAAAATATGGGACCCAGATGAGTTTCTTATGCAGCAAGAATGCCAAATACCTAAGGGCACTATCATTCTTCAGCGAAAGACCATCTTATTTAATATTTGAAGGATTGTTAGCCAGTTTAATAGCAACTAGACAGCTGTAATGAATTTCAGTGCAGATAAGAGCCTGAATCTTAAAGCTATATTTAAAGTTATATCTGAAATTCTCGAAGTTAAGTTCATCATAGTTATTATCGATTATGAGTCACGGTTAATTAACATGGAAACTATTGTAATGGAAACTAAAATTCGCCAGCTATATTCTTAACTGAAAATTACCTTCCACCTTTGTGCAATAACATTTTTGAAGAAAACCATAAGTATAATCCCTCGGTTCTTATAATAAAAAAGTAATTAAATTCAATATCTTAAACCGCATAATCTTCACATGAATTGGCAGCCAGTTTTCATCCCAAATGAAGTTCCGTACAAACAGCATCATTTATTCCGACATTCAGCGTTCAACGAAAGCTGGATTAACGATTAAGCAAAATATGCAACTATCAAGGAAAGGGACACTACAAAAATTTCTCATTGCTAGCTTTACCATGGAATACAAAGTGCAACAAAATCAAGAATGAGAGTAAAGGACAGGCATTATCCTGTAAATTTAAGTGGGGGCGCCATCATACATTTGGTAAAACAAATCTAAAGAGAAGTATACATTTATCATTTGCGTTACCTTCTCGGTGGGAAACACAATTGTATAGTGATGCTTCGCTTATGGCCCTCAGCTTCCCACCAGCGTTATTAATGTCCTTTTCGAATTCAAATTCAGTGCAAGTTGCAATTAGTGCATTTTTATTAGTTTTAATCTATTTATTCTTATTAATTTTAAGGGATTTCAGTGTTAGTTTTCAGTTTGGCTCACGCCTCATCCAGACTGCAAAACTATGCAAAAAAAGTCAAAGCGTTTTCTGTGTGCAGATTGCAAGCGACATGGAAACCATTAAGATCTCTCTCTGTAAATCGTAATTTTAAATAGCAAAATTCAGCCAAAAAGCAAAGGAAACATTGCTACGTTTTTGTTAAATTTTAGGCTAAAAATATTTTTAATATTGTGGGGTTTCCCTTATTTAATTCAGTTTTCAAAACCTTGAACCCCACAAAACACTAGTATGCGAATAATCGCTTAAGTTTGTGAACAAATACGTAAGGCTTAAGAAGGGTTGACTACCCTTTATTTCTCAGAATAAATACAATTAACTCCTAACTCTGAGTATGCACAAAGCCTCCTTAAATCTGCCAAGCCAAGCAAGGACCTAAAGTATGGCCGAGCGTAGTAATATCTAAGAGACGTAGCCAAAAGGAAAACGCGCGCTAGTCAGGAAATCAGACTCCCTCTAAGTCGATGAAACATCGTGTTAAATAGTACTCTTAACTCATTTGCATTTACTGCGTTTCTGAAATTACATTCTGGCAGGAAATTACAAGCTGAAACTAGAAAGATAGGAAAGAAGCATAACTTAAAATAACTGTTAATAAAATTAAGATAAATCTTACAATACAATGAATTCACGATAGAAGTAATAGAGATTTACTTATTTACAATGTGTAACAGCTCCCAGGCTTAATCGTTTTCCTGCAGTCATCGCTTGTTTCCTCCATGGTATTGAAAAACAATAGACTGAGATTCTACTACGTTTTTATTTTTTTCAGGGAAAAAATCCGAAACAATAAAAGAGGTAGTGAAAGTAGGCAACTTTGCATATGTGTAAACCAAATATAAGTGCGGCTTCATTTTCCTAAAATGAAACACTCTGAGCAATTTAACACGCAGCATTTTCTGCACAATTTACAGAAATGGCTTTAGATTATATCAGAAATAAGCAGTAGTAAGTTTAACTGCATGCTGGTTAAGATGTGTTAAAGGAATTTGGTACTGTTTTCGCAGCCATGATTATTTTCACCAATATTTTTCTAACCTTTTAATAGATTTTAAGCAGTTGTTAGACATTTGTTTTAAAAATGCGTGTATCACTTTCTATTTTTATCTGTTTTGGTTCAAAACAGATCCTCAATGCATAAATTTATGCATATGCAAAGTTACTTATTTACAATGTAATAATAATGCAACAAGGTTTTTCTTGGTAATTTTTACTGAACCGTCAGATTGATTGACAGCAGTATGAAACTTCAGGAAAAAAATGGAGCATCTAAGATACTTACTCATTTGATAAAATGAAAAATATAAAAGTCTTCTCACCCAAAGTTAATTAAAAATTTTATAGAAAGTTACCTTTAGCTACCTGGAGCGGATTTAATCAATTCTAGCATCGTATTTCATCTAATGAAGTTTACTGCTTACTTAGGCCATGATAAATCCATTTATTCCATTAAAACATTTGGCATATATCAAGTGAAAGAAGTGACTGCCAGTTATAAATAAACTAAATCTTATCGCCAGTACATTTCTATGTCTGTAGAATATTTCATTTACGTGTGCCATACCTATTAACACCCTCTAAGTGGCACGGCTTTTTGAAGCTGCTCAAAAGGCCTGAATTTATACAGCATTCGCTAGATATTCACTAGCTAAAAGCGTATAATTATTTAATTTAGTTTCTGTTTTGGTAAATTTTCATTTCATTAAGATGATACTTACGTCATTAAAGAAAGTAAGAAAGCAAAATATTTTAAATAAGCTAATATATACCAAGTGACAAAAATTCTCATGACCAAAGGCTGTCATGTCATTCGCAAAGCTAAAAACAAATATTTTACTGAACTAGTTAAGTCTACTATATGTAACACATTTACTTACATTTAAAGACTTTTAAGTGGTTCTTAAACAAATTCTGTTTATAAATTTTATTAGGATAACATTCTGCAAGTATTACGAGAAACATATGATTATCACATAATTATAGCTTAAGCATCTACAAATTAAACTTGCGTAGTCAATATCCAATTTTAAACAAGCTGCTACGCTGAAAATGCAAAAGGAAACTACAGAATAATAAGGAGCTATATAGTGCCCAAAGTTATCATTTAACAATTTATCTAAGATAAATTCAACTAAGAGCCACTTATCTAATTCATGAGGGAATAATAACTCACGATTACATTAGTATTCATAACTGAATGGTCATTAATGGCATTAAAAACATAACACAATATTTATGATTTTACATTATATCATTAATAAAGGACTCCAAAAAATGAGCAGTGAAGACAAAATTATTCCATCAAATGCAAACTGATTTCGACAGGACGAAGTTTGGTTTAATTTCCTGAAATAGTATTACGCAATGTTGTTACGATAATTTTCTATATAAATACAAAATTAGTATGATCTGCTTATCTTTAATAGCAATATATGTATAAGTATGATAGCATTGCTTTACCTTGACTTGCTTCTTCCAAGCAGGTTCCTCTTGGCTGCCGGAACTGGAAGATGGCATGGGTGGAGGAGGAGGAGGTGGAGGTGGTGGTGGTGGAGGTGCAGCAACAATGCCTGTAGATGGTTTTTGACTTTGAGGAGGTGGTGGAGGCGGAGGTGTTGGTAATTCCTGAGATGTCGGCCATGGAGCAGCAGCACTTTCCTTAGAGGGGGAAAATGGTGGTGGTGTCGGAAAAGAGTCAGCAGGTAAAGGAGACCACGGCTGAGGTGCTGAAGATGATTGCTGCCGTGCAAACGGTCCAGGAAAACCGTAAGAATATGGTGAAGTACTATTATATTCTGTCTGTTTATTCTCAGAAGAGTTATAGTTCGTAGGCGAATATGGTTTCGGTGACGGTTGATATTGTGTTGAACTTTGTCTTTGGAAACTAGGACCTGAATTAACAGAAACAGGTTCATAACGCACAGGAGATTCTGCTGTTGATGGTGAAATAGAGTTTTGTTTAGCAAAAAGTCCAGGTGCAGGACCTGGTGAAGTCTGGTATAATAAAGAATCTTTCCTTGAAGGTTGATCAGGAGAGCGGTCCTGCCTGTCGGCTGGATAAAATGTAGAGTTCTGTGCTACTGCAGCAGGCGACCAAGAATCTTGTTTAACAGGTTGGTATAATACAGAATCTTGCCTCTGAGGCTGAGTAGGTGAAACAACATTTTGTCTGCTTCCTTGATAAGATGTTGAATTTTGTCTTATAGGTGCAGATGACCAAGAATCTTGTCTATTAGGTTGCTGGGTGGACGAATTCTGTCGTACAAATTGATTTGATTGTGAATCTTGTCTTGAAGGTGAACAGGAATTAGATTCTGGATTTGCTGGTTGATACCATGAATCTTGCCTCGAAGGTTGATAAGATGGAGACTGCTGTGTAACCGGGCTAGCCCATGAACTTGATTCATACGGTACTGATTCTTGCCTAGAAACCTGATAAGATGGCTGCTGCCTGGATGTATGATACACTGTTGCTGGACTTCCATTTATTTGATTGTTAATACCATTACTTTGTGGTTGGTAAAATACAGGAGTTCCGGATCCAGTTTTTTGAGGCGAATTTTGCGCAGGTGGATACTGACTAGGATTGCTCTGAAAAGATGTTTGCCTAGCTGGGGACCTAAACTGGTTACTTGTGTCACCAGTAGGCACAATGATTTCCTGATAATACCTAGGTGATGATGTGACAGTAACTGATTCTTGACGAGATGGCAATGGGTTGTAAGAGTTTTGCCAAGGAGAATTATCAGATGTATTGGAAGACGCTGTATGAGGTGTGGATACCTCTTTTTTTGGTGTACCAAAGGTATGTACGAAACCTCCAGAAGGATCGGGTTTTACAGATCCTGGAATAACATTTTCATCTTTATTTTCATTAACAACTGTTGTCTGAAAAGAAGGTTTCCATGTTGATTGCTGTACTACCGGTGTAAACTTGCTGGGATTGAATGCTGGTGTTGAAGGTGTAACTGGAGACCACGCGGCACCTTGTGGTCTTCTGAAAGATGAAAAAATACGTGTAAACAAATAAACACTTTTTTATCTAACATGATTTAAATAAATATAATGAGAGAATGTTCAAGAACGTCTGTACTAAATTCAGGCCTATCAATTGTTCAATCTCATGCTTCAAAAACTACTCTTGTATATTAATACAGAATTAAGCTCAGAAAATTTCCGCGTGCTTTAATCCGAGCTGATGGACAATTGCTAAAGACTGATAACAATAGCAGCTATAACAACCACGAAATGGAAGGCAAGAAAAATGTGGAAATTACCATAAGTGCGGGATAAAATAAGATGTGTTATGAGCATGCAAATTTTGGATTGCCGAAGTTGATTTTTCAAGTGATAGCGCTGATAAGAGATATAGAGGATTTGGCGTGTATTGGCCGTTATTGTTCGAAAGCAAAATTTAACGGGAAGGATATATTTGACGAACTTGCAATTTTCGGTATGTCTTCTCGGCACCGTTTAGATCATAGGTTCCCAACGTTTTTCGAACTGGTGCCCCCTTTTCTAGTGAATATTTCAATACCGCCCCCTAGAGAAATAAGAGCGTACATAATGCATGGTGAAAAAAAGAATTAAATAAAAAAATTACTAATAGATAGAATGTTGTTGGAATTGAAACGCTATTGAATTTCTTCGTTATTTAAAAAGAAAAATAAAAGTTTTAGCTTACCTGTTATAAGGACAGGCAGGGGTTTTGATGATACGAAATAATCTATAATAAACTATTGCTTTCTGAATAAATAAATTGACAGTTTCAGAGAACACTCAAAAGGCATACTTAATTATTATTAAAAAGTATTTTTATTAAAATTTAAAGGCATCGAATTTCTAACTTAACTAATGAGAAGGCTGAATTTGATGCATTTTAAGAAGCTTGTTAATATCAGGCTCGATTTTACTTAAAAACAATCGTAAATCGCCGCGTTCAGTAACATGGAGCCGATTTCTCTTTTTCGTTACCAATGTTGCTACAGCACTAAATCCACGTTCTGCTAAATATGAAGATGGGAATGCTAGCAGAAATCGTTGCACAATCGACCATAATCTTGGATACAATTGCGAAATCGACTTCTGCAGCCAAAATTCTTGGTAGCCATTCTTGAATTTAATTTTTAATTCCTCATTTGTCGTCAGTTCTATCAGTTCTTCTTCTAACTGAGATGGTCCTGCTGTGTTGACATTGGAAAAAGGATCCAAAACCCAGTCTGGTATGTCCATGTTTAAAATGTCCTCGAATCGTTCCTTGAAGTCATTGTAGAGGTTTTCCAAGTGCTGACAGTAAACAAGCAAGTCGTCGTGCTTGAATGATACTGCTGATAAACATGGGAAGGTATGGAATTCACGTCTGCCTATATTTCTTTTATATAATAGCAGTTTAGACACGAAAGCAGCAATGCTATTTTTAGTCTTAATCAAGTTTAAGTCTTCTCCTTGAAGTTGGAGATTGACATCATTAAACAATTTATAGAGGTCTGCTAAGTACGCAATATCGTTTTTTGATGCGATGAGGTTGTCGCGCAATTCCGTGTCTTTGTTTCCTAGGAACTCTATCACAGATTCAAACAGATTGTAAAATCGAGTCAAACAAGTACCTTTTGAAAGCCAGCGCACCTCTGTGTGAAGCAGCAATCGGTTGAAATCTTCATCATTTGCAATGCAAAGCTGACTAAATAATCTGTCATTCAACGAGTTACTTCTGATTTTATTAACTGCTCTTATAACATATTGCAGTGATGTATGGAGACGTTCGCTCAAATTTTTCGCAACCAAATGCTGTCGATGAATTACGCAATGCACAGCAAGCACGTCCGGAACTTTATTTTTTAAGCATGCTATGAAGCCTTTGTGACGCCCTGTCATAGCCGGTGCGCCATCCGTAGCAACCGACAAAATATTATTAAAAGGAATTTCCTTTTCGTCAAAAAACTTTTGCAGTGTATCAAATATGGTTTCTCCTTTTGTATCTGTTTCCAAATTGGTAGCAAACAACATTTCTTGACATATTTTTTCATCTTTGATAAACCTCACGTACGACAATAACAATGCTTCATTGGTTGGTAAAGTGGACTCATCCAGCTGAATTGAAAATTGACAAGTCTGCAGATAATTGCACAACGATTCTTCAATGTTTTCAGCCATCTCATCAATTCGTCTTTGCACAGAATTATTGCTCAAAGGAATTTTTCGGATAATATCTGTAGCTGGTTTATGGAGCACGGTGGTTATTACTTCTTTAACTGCTGGTAAAATTAAATCTTCCCCAATAGTATGTGGCTTGCCTGTTTTAGCAATCAACAATGAGATATTGTACGAAGCTCGAAGTCCGTCATCGTCTTGTTTAGAAGCTGATGAAAATAATTTTGATATAGTTGGCTGATTTTCAATCTTCTTTTTTATCTCTAGAAAATAGGTCATATCTCTGTCTTTCTTATCCGGATGCATTTTATTAAGATGATCTTGAAGCCTAGAAGGTTTCATCGCTTCATTCGAAAATGTTTTTTGACAAATAAGGCACAATGGAGATGATGGATTTGAGGGATTTTCGATAAATCCGTATTTTATATAATCCGCACTGTACTGCCGCCTCTTCTTTTTTGCTTCCGACATGGGTTTTTCTTTACTTATACTTGATCCAAGTTAAGGGAGCTGCAAGGGATACTGCCGGTTTAAATAATATAAGTTGAAGTAGCAAAATATTAAGGCAACGCCGTTTTCATCGTACGCAGTACATGCTGCGATGAACGATAGATAGTGTGAGCCTGAGTCTGTAGCATTCTGCGGGGCTGTTCTATTTTTAGCTACCTACAATTTTGATCGGGTAAACCACTGGCGACGATTTGTCTACTCCGCCGCCGCTTATTTCGGCGCTCTAATTTTTTCCCGCGTCCAACGTCGCCTACGCACTTTTACAGACTCTCTTAGAATACAGTTTAGTTGGAGATCTCGCTATCGTTGCCGCTTGTAAGTGGCATTTTTTAGTCCCAGTGACATTTTTTGTAAATGTTACGGCCAAAGCCCGAAATCGGCCAATTCGCATTTTGGCCAACGTTGCTGTAAACTTACCGGCGAATGTCCAATCTTTTTGTTGATTTCTGGCTTTGACCGGCCAATTTGGGAAAAAAGAAATCAAGGGCAGATGGTTTTACACACTGTTAAAAATGAAGTATTTAAAAATGAGTACTTCTGTGAGTTCAACGAGTAGAAACTATTCAGTGAACGCATATGCTGTAACAATGTGATAGTGTGAAGATTAGATTTGCGCCCTTCAAAATGACGAATTATATCTTAAGCAAATGCGTTGCGTATCGAGTATGAATACAGAGGCAAATTGAGTACTCAATTTGTCAACTACCTTTAAGGGTGATCCTTAGTCTTTTTCTGCTCCATAGACTCAATCTACCATTATCACATCAGGCTTTGGCCAAGAATTCCCAGCCACTTCGCGAAATGGCCGGCCAAAGTATAAAATACAATATTAATTGCAAGTATTTCGGACTTTGGCCAAACCTCCTGGCCAAAACGCGAACTGGCCGAACTTCGGGCTTTGGACGTAACATAAATATGTACATAAAGACAATAAAGATATATTTTTGCACTGAATGCTTTTCCTTCTGATATTATGAACTCCGGTTCTACTGCTCCTTTCACTAAAATGGTGACCCTTTCAACAAAAGTCAACAGTTTTCTGCGACTTTTCGGAGTGCATCTCGCCAAATTGGCAAGACAGGTTGCTAGTTTTAGCACATGCAGCCCCAGAATCGTACATACTAGAGAGGTATGTCTTTCTCTGAACAGTGAAGTCTCATATCGAAATATGTGAATTTTCGCACACGTGATAGAAATGAATTGTCACCGTGATTTTAAAGTCTTTTTCAGACTATATTTGGCTAATCTTCCAACGCCCCTCTGTGCCATATCAACGCCCCCTAATTTTCTCTGGGTTTTTTGCCGCCCCCCTGAAAGCCTGAAACGCCCACAAGGGGGCGTTATCGCCCACGTTGGGAACCTATGGTTTAGATGGTTTTGTGCACGGCCGTTTATTGGCAACATTAAAGAAGGGCGAAAAATAACAGATGTCGCTAGGGAGTTTGACTACAGACACAGTGTTGCTTCACACAAATGGAAATGATTTCACACAAATGGAATGTTTAGCAAACGTCACGTTGGAAGTCATATTTGCAGTACGACGCCTGTCGAAGATAGGCACTTAGTGCTATGGACAAAAAGGAATCGGCGCAAAACAGCTACTTGCTGTTACTAGCAAACGAATCTTCCAAAAACCTACAGCCAGACGTTTGCATCAAAGAAAACTGTAGGCTAGCCGTCCTGTTGTGTTTACTACATTGTCTAGACATCACCGTTCCGCCTACTTGTAATAGTGTCGTCAGCATCGCACTGGAGGGAAGACGATTCAGCTTGCGTTCTACTCTCAGATGAGAGTAGGTTCAGTCTGTCAACGAATTATAGACGCCTGTTGATCTGACGTAAGAGTGGTACTGCATATAGTCCGGCAAATATACAGGAAAGGGACCGATATTCTATATGTAATATCATGATCTGTGCTGGGATCATGATCAACGGCCGTAAGTCGCTCTGTGTGCTTCTAACTCGGACTATGACTGGCCAGTGAAATATTGATGTTCTTTTGCCTTATGTTCGCGTGTTCCATGGTGTTGTTGCTGATAATTTTGCTTTAATGGAAAAAACACATCTTATCGAGCAGTCGCTGTCCAGGAGTGTCTAGAGAGCGAGGATATTCGACGCCCTGTATGGCCAGCAGGTGTTTCAGATCTGAATCCGACGAAAAATGTTTGGGATGTTTTGTGAAGAAGTGTTGCTGATCGACAATGCGCTCCCTCACCCGTACACTGACAGACAAGGACACCCTCAATTGTGCACTGACAGAATTTCGCGATAAATTAGCCCAACAGCTGCTGGATAATATCGTGCAAAGCATGACACGACATGGGGAATCTTACATCGTCAATCATGGTGCCCATACCCCATAATGACATCTTACGCCAGAATGCGTGTGAGCCAGAATGCTTGAATTTGTTTTTCACTTTTACGTATTCAGCACAAAATGACCATTTTGTTCCTTGAACACGTTTCAAATCCTTCTGGATTTCAGAGCACAACAAATTATCTTTATCGTTAGTATTCTGGCATAATTTTATTTCACTTGGCAACCAACCACACTTATTTTTTATGCGCTATACAGCCGTTTGTGATCCGTCCATTAGTGTACAAATAACTAGTTCTTCGCTTGATTTCCAAAATTTTACACGTTGTATGAAATGAATAAGTTGAAATAATATATATACCAAATAATTTCTTGGTAAAAATAAATGGTAGTTGATAAAAGACACGCTGCATCGTTATGCTCTGAATAGTATGAATTATACCAGTAGTCTCAAATTCAAATTGTATGTGGGCCTAGTGAAAACAGCTGACGAGACAATTTCTTTTCACAAAATGAAAAATTTCAATAACAAAATAAAAAAATATTTTAAATAAGTTATAAATTTTGCTTACTATATATTTATCAAAAGACAAACACCAATATTAATATTACTGAGGAAAAAAATTAAATTTATATTAATTTTCTATTTGAAATCTAAAGATTTATTTAAGACTTTACTTATTTAAGACTGACAGCTAAATATTAAATTCTTAGACTGACTCCTTGCAAATAATTTTAACATATTCAATTCATTTTTAAATAAATTACTTAAATTAAAAATTATACAAATTAAAAATAAGCAAACTATGATAGGTTTTTACAGAAAATTTATCAAGTGGGTCAAGTCTGGAGAATAAATAAGAATTAAGTCTCAATTATTTATTAAATTTTTTCCGACGCATAAATAAAAATACATATGTTCAGTACATAAATAATTATAAACTTCATTTCTTACTGTATCTTGATATTCGATGGTGTTTCGATGCTAATAAAATCTATAGCCTTGGACAAAAATTACTAGATATTATCTTCATCATAGGATGCACTTCCTCATCGATCAATCGGTTCTTATTAATTTTCAGCTGTGAAAAAATGCTGCTCAGATATTAGCGTATTCTCAAGAAAGCGATAATTCTTAGTCCAAATTTTCGCACCTGATTATTTTTTTTAAATGTGTGACTTTAAGTTATTAAAATCTATATCTTCAAAATTTTTAATCAAAATTATATATTATAAATTAATTAGCTCCATGTATAGATTTTCTGCTGCATCATTCGTGTTAGTTTTTAATGGAAATGGGAATAATAAAAACTCGGATTTGAAACAGATAAATTCTTGAATCCGGATCGGCTTTGTTCTCAGTTAGTCCAAATATTTGGAATTGGAATGTATCTCGTGATTTACAGCAGCTGTCAAATCAGATCAAATATTTCGCGAACCTACTCATGAAGAGAATCTTCTGTAAACACTTCGCCAGTCAATGATTATTCTTGGCATCTATAGATAATATCAAAAGCAGCTCTAAATTCGATTATTTAATTTAGGCGAAGTACAAGAACCATCTACTTGAGCTCCATCCCCCTTTTGATCAAACATACCCGTTACTTCGTAAAGTTATTAGGTTTATCGATACACGGGATGTGAAAAATGCGCACTGCTCTAGCCGAGATTCGAGCTTCGGACCTCCAGATTACGCGTCGGACATGCTTTAACATGAAGGCACGCGGAAAGAAGAGAGAAAATATTGTTACAAAATACTCAGCTGCAGTAAGATAGCTTCCCCGCAAGGTGGTTTAAGGTTGCTAGAACATGGCAAGGAAGGTAGGGTTGTCATAATTGGCGTGAAATTGCCCAGTTGGCAACAAAATTGGCGACATGCCGTAGACGGATGGAGAACATTCTAGACCGAATTCATAGCGGTTCGGCCCTGAACGCTCTCGAAGGCAGGCCAAAAGCTATATAAACTCTGCCTGTACGCGGAGTAGCAGTCTAGCATCGAGAGTATCGTTAGTTGGCGCATCGAGAGTGTATATCGTTAAGGATATCGAGTGCATCGCAAGTTGTAGCGTGGAGAGTCTCGATAGTACGTTGAGTTCCGAGAACGACCGAACCGAGTCGGGAGCTGTATTCTAGTGCTTAAATGTGAAGCTGTCTTCACCGTTATATCCTGAAAGCTGTGTTGCTGATTGTGTCAGTGTGTCTGTCGTAGTCTTTCGACGACTGTAAACGTGATATTGGAACTGTCCTGAGTGATACTGACTAATAAGTTATGTTTTCATTCTTCATCAAGTCTTGTCGTTAATCACTCCAAATCCACCAACCCGTAGAAATGCAACAATAACTTTCAAAGAGGAAATACTATATTACATTACATGCAACTTAAAAAAGAATTTATTTCAAAGCTTAAAAAAAGACTGTAGGATGTATATTTACAAAAGCAGAAAATAGAAAGGAGAGAGTGATGGATAGGGCTTCTTTCCAGGAAATAATCATCTCGTTTCCCAGGAATTTCTACAAACTTTTGACAAAATTTTACTCCGTATTTTCCTTAAGTACTTTAAACTGCTTAAAGTTCTTTTTTTAGAACAGTGATACCCTAATTCTAAGAGAAGGAGAACGGAATAAGTAATGCTAAATTCTAGTTATTTTCTGTTATTCGCCGAATACTAGACATATTTATATTTAACCATAAAAATTAAATTTAAACTAAAAAAATGAAAAATAAAATTCTCTTACTAATCGTGCCTCTTTAACATGAAAAGCTTCCTGTTATATCGTGCATTTTCCCCAAAATGGATCAAAAAGCAAGGTTTCGAATATGTTTTAAACTCTACCAGTGGTCGAGTGGTTAAGACATTGAAGACTAGTAGTTCGACCCGCATTCGAACGCAGGAGAACGGCATGACTGCATGGTTTGTTTTCATGGTTTTCCCCATATGTAACGCGAATACCAATTTTCAGTAGAACGTTCTCCACGAAGGCATTCCTTCCCTTAGGTAGATATCCTTCTTGTTCTTTGCGAAATTTGAATAACCTAAAATGATCTAACCTAACCGAACATAACTTTTAAAAATTTGACCGTTAAGTCATAAAATTGTATCCTTTAGAGAAGGGTTGCATTTTATACCCATCGTTCACAACCTTCATTGCTCCATTCCTGTTTCCTCATCATATATTAGGATGCAATGTTCCATTCCAAATAATTATTAAAACTGGAAATTATTATTTTAGTATGCTATAAAAGTACGCATAAAATTTATCATGCTAAATAAAATATATTATTCATGTATTTATTTTATAAATATAATACATCCAAGTACGAAAATACGTGTAGAGATTTCCTTGCGCTTATATGATGTCTAAAAATTTAACTTTTTTCAACTCTTTTGAGTTCCGTGATTTAAACACGTCTTCACTGTTCTTTAATATATCCAAGATTTTCCTTTCACGCACAGTTTGTACTACAAGTCTACTACGCGAAAATATTAGTTTAATTTTGCTGTAAATTCAATTTTGCGTTTCAAATTCACATTCGTAATGTAACTAGATATGCAAGATTAAATCATTAAATATATGATATGTATTAAATATGTAATATTGATTAATATAATATGTAACTAGAAACATAAAATTGTACGATATTGAAATCTGCAGCATTCAAAATAGTATTTCCTTAAGAATTTTTCATAAATAACTGTAAAATAGAACACAAAATGCATGAAATATTATTCCGTTTCATTGGGTGATAGCTGGTTAACTAGTAATTTAATTTGAAGCTTTCCATGGATGAGGCAGTTGCGCTTTTAATTTAAAAGCGTTGAAGATGAAAGCACGAATATGAGTAGTTTCAAAAAGCAAACGGAAGGCAAATTTACTAGTGCATGCCAGCAGAAGAAACTTCAAAACTTGTGAGTGAGTAAATGAATTTACTACATGCGCAATTACAAAGAGTAGTTACATAAAATAAACGCTAACAGACAAAAGCTTTCTCCCCCACCCTCGTACTACAATAAATATAGCATAAATGATGATGTAATCAGTTAATTTTTTCTCAATATATTTATTTCCAGTTGCAAGCAAAGATGTGTTTTTGTTGTTGTCTTTTCCATGTATTTCATGGAAGAATGATTGTCAGAGCCTCAAGGACGTTAGACTTCTACTTTCGCACCAATTTTGAGGGTCAGCAACCCCAGGGAGACGGTCCGAGGATCTCTCACCCCTCTCCCCTATCGCCAAACCACAAAAGAGGACTTTCGGCTCGCCGTATATTTAGAATGCCTCTAAGCCTCAAAGACATTATACATTTACAAACGTCCATGCCTTCGATTCATGCCATCCATGCATCCATGCGGGATTCGAACCCGGGCTCTTCGGTATCGCAGTATGCTCCCCTAACGACTATACTGTCTGGACTTTTTTTTTTTTATTTCTTAGTACAATGTATTTTACTAAAATATGTTAATAATTTATACCTGGCTGTTTTTGTTATTCTTACAAATGGCTTAATTTTTAATTATGAAAATTAATTTCGGATTTGCCATCTCTCGTTGCATGACTTGGATTTGGCCAAGTCATGCAACGGTCAGCTTTTTAATTAACTCAGATAAACTTCGGGTGTTATTTTGGTAAGTAAATCTTCTACAGTAGTTTCCAGCATTACAAATAAATAATAGCTACGAAGTACAAATATCATGCCATCAATGAATTTCTGACAATGCAGAGAAGGATTTAGTCTGCCTGACATCCACAAAAACTATCTCGTGTTTGCAGAAACGATATCAATGGCGTTAATGCAAAAAAGGACTGAACAAATATTAAAGAATGGAAAACTATCAGTGAAGATAAAATACGTAGTGATAGTTATTCAAATGCAAGAAATTTTCAATAGAGGATTTAAGAATTGATATCGATGTCGCCATTAACACAGGGTGATTCAACATGAATATAGCGATTACAAACGACTCTAACTATTTACTTGAATAGAATTTATCGATAAGAATTGCAGAGAATGTAAAAGGAAGTTAAAATTTTGTTTACATACTTTATAAACATTCTGTGTGACTGCTCTTGGTAACACGGACAATATTTAAGAGGTAGTCCATTTCACGCCATACATTCTGAAGCATATCTAGAGTCACCGATGCAAGGCGCATTAGAAATGCGCATTTTGAGTTCTGAAATTGTTTTCGGCAAAAAAATACACATACATAGACCCCAAATATGCTTCAGAATGTATGGTGTCAGTAGTAACCGCAGGTACTCAGTAGGCAGAAGTGACGTCACAGAAAAGGGGCGTGGCTTCCGCCATCTTGGATTTCTCCGGAAGTGACGAC
>KK117289.1:237757-264004 GCA_000611955.2 Stegodyphus mimosarum | reverse complement strand
CATGACTTTAAATTCATAGAGACCATCTGGAGTCACAAAAGCTGTCTTTATCATCAACCTCTAGCCAGTAGCCTGACTTCAGATCCATCGTAGAGAAAATTTTTGCACCAGCCAGGCAGTCCAAGGCATCATCGATGCGAGGCAATGGATAGACGTCCTTTTTGGTTACCTTGTTCAGTTTTCTGTAATCGACACAAAAACGGCATTCACAATTTTTCTTCTTCACAAGCACGACTGGAGATGACCATGGACTGTCTGATGGTTGTATCATGTCTTCTTTTAGCATTCGTTGCACGTCGTCTGCAATCACACACCTCTCAGCAGCTGACACACGGTATGGCCTTTGTTTGATTGGTGCACTGTCACCTGTATCAATCTTGTGCTTCACTGCATTGCATCGGGATTTTCTCGCAATGCTGTTAAAGTCAAAAAGTCACTAAATTCATCCAGTAGACTCAGTAGATCGTCTTTCTCAGCATTGGTCAGATCAGTATTGAAAACTTCTTTTTAAGTTTTCTTGAGATAACATATTCCTGAACCTATGTCCCTTGGAACCTTCTGGAATCTGACCACTTAGGGAGCAAATAGTGTCATTTTTTATGATCATTAAACAGCCTACATTCATCCCTTTCGGTATCATTTGGGTTCGTTGAGAACAATTAGTTACCCATAATTTACCACAACCATCCTCTATAGTGACAATTGAAGCTGGTATTGATAGTTCTTTTTCGCACATCACAAATCTATTTTCAATAATCATAGCTCCATCTGGCTCCTTTAGTTCTGAACTCAGGGCACATATTCGCCTTGTGGTGTTTGCTTCAATTAAGTAATCAGTTGCGGCAAACAAGGAAGACTCCGACTTAGTTAAATATTCATTGTCTGGAAGGATTTCTGCAAGCTGAAGTTCTTGATTTCCACAATCGATAACGGCATCTGTGGCATGAAAAAAGTTCCATCCAAGTATTATTTGATGACTACATTCAGGAAACACAAGGAATTCAAACGGCCTCTTAGTCCCATTTAAATCAACTTTCAATACACAGCGTCCCGAGGCGGCTACAGGTTTATCACAGGCAGTTTTCAATATAGGTCCATTTTCAGTAAACATAGGAGCATTCAGCTGTCGATGTAACAGATATGACGGAATAATTGGCTCCCGAATCAACAAGAGCTTTTGCACACTGTCCGTTCATGGTGATAAAAGTGATGTTCTTTTTCAACTTGGCTGTGGTGTACGTCGGAGGATTTTCTTCATCTGCGGCTTCACCTCCTGCACAGGTCGCTTGAGCTAGTTTTCCTCATTGGTTCAGCGTGGGGAACGGCTGGGGCAACTGCGATTGTCGGCGGTTGAGAGAGCGTCACGGATAAGGTGAACTGCTCCTTATTCGGGAAGAAGTAGGTTGTGCATATTCGTCGTCGAAACTGTATGTAGAATCAGTATCCCTGTCCTGTTGAGGGTTGAATGTCCTTGCAGCTCTTGCATTTTCAAATAACTGGCATCTCTCCCTACAGTACCTCAGAACGTGTCCTGGGCGTCCGCAGTTAAAACACAGAGGCACATTATCATCAGTCCTCCACAGATCTGTCCTATGTTGTGGAGTAGTTCTCTGGTTAGTTTCACATCTTGGCTGCGGCCTAACTGGAAGTGAACGTTGGATAGTGTTTTTGCTTCTTCCTGCTCCTGTGAGTGGTGCCAACGCCTCCATAACCTCTTCCTGGACCATAGATGCTATGTCATTCGATGCTACAGGTTCTATTTTCAAGTAGCCCTGAACTTGTGGCAGGAATTTCTGAAGCTCTTGCCTGACGATGGCGCGCACTAGAGACACCAATTCACTGGCGTCCGCATCGGCCGACACTGCGGAAACATTAGGTAGCCTCTGAAATCGTGGTCGGGCGATATGCCTTCGTCGAAGGCTTTCTATGTGACGGCAGCGTTTCACGAAGGCATCGACGCTGTCATAGTCCTGGGACGGCAGGACCTGGTACAAGTCTTCAGCAATGCCTTTCATGAGATGGGCCACTTTCTCATCTTCAGACAAGGACGGGTTTGCTTTTCGGCAGAGAGAAAGAACATCTTGAATGTAAACTTCAGACGTCTCATCGATTTGCTGTGCACGTGTGAGTAGTAATCGCTCAGTTTGGCGCTTCATGTCAGCTGTACGGGAAAATGTGTTCTTAAGAGCATTCCTGAAAACAGTCCAACTAGTAAATGTGTTTTCATTATTATCGAACCACTGTCGAGCGGTTCCGGCAAGGTAAAAAATTATGTTCGCCAAGCACGTTTGGTCATCCCAGTGGTTATAGTTGGCGATTCGATCAAAGTCCTTGAGCCGTCTATTAGTATCTTCTTAGCCGTCCCCGGTGAATATACACGGGCTTCTGGGTAGTTGGTACGTCAGGATCGGTATTGGTGCAATGCTACTCGGAAGCGGAACTAGCTCCTGCTGGAGGATTCTGCTCAGTTGCCTTCTCATCAACCATCTTTCTCGGTCTTATATGCGAATCCTGTAAAATACCAAACTCAGGAGGAAGTCCTCGGATCCGAAGGCTTTGGCATAACTCTGCCGTAGTAACTGAGTGGTACCCGGCACCTCCACCAAACTGTCGCGTAGATGAAGGGATCGTACAAATGAACAGGCAAGTACTCAAGTCTAAACTCAAGACTATTAATTCGAACTGAATGAAAAACTACTTATATACTACAGCTGATTAGCATGCTGGAAGATTCCGGACTCGGAATGTTCTAGAACATAAAGAAAACAGGTTAATAAGAAGGAAATTCACATAAAAATCGATTATGAGGCATCTTGCCTTTGATAGGTTTCGAACCCGGGACCTTCATCTCTCGAGTCCTGCATTTTATCCACTAAGCTATGAGGAGCTCAGCCGAAAGGAGCAATTTTCGCTGCAATATTTATAATAAACTACTTAATTAAAAAAATTGCTAATTTATTTAAAGATATCCTTTTTAAGGTTGCGGAAAATAAGCAAAAATCTGATATTAAAATTTTTGCTTTGAATTTACATATTTTAATTTTATGTATTAAAAATTTGAATAAAAAGATCAGCTTAAATTAATGCAATAAAATTTGATTAAATGAAAAAAATAATGACTTGTATGTAGATTTGTTTTAAAAATTCTTTTTCATTTATTAGAACTCAAGATTGTAATCTATGAGTATTGCAATTCTGTAAAAAATTAACATGATAATATGAATAAGAAAAAACTGTGTTTTATTTTTATTGGAAATTGTAATTTTTTATAACTTTCCTTTAAATTTATCTAGCTGATTAACGCAGTAATGTGTATTGGAATATGATGAAATGTAAATGCATTTCTTCTTCAAATTTGATGTAATAGACTTGACAAACTGAGCTGTAATTTATATAATTTCTATTCATATTTTTTTTGTTTTACATATAATTAATCAATATGCATAATTTCTTTACAGGAAAGGAGGCAAGGAAAAGAGAATTAAAAAAGGTTATTTTCTTTCTTTTGACATTTAACTTATTTTGAATGTCATATGAATCTACAGTACTTTTTTTCCATTGTGCACCTGCCATGCATTTCACCAGGTTTCTTAATTGTAAACAATTTCTATTGAACGTGTGTGTGACCGTCACCATCGAGATAGATAAAGCCTGCATGCTGAGTTACTACGTCACTGCTAGGGGACCAGTCTTTGCGCAGTTTAGCTTCCTTGCTAAGCACCATTTTTCTAAAGCTATTCTATGAAATTGGTATCTCATATTATACAGTCTAAAACAAAATTACAAGCCGTTATATAATGTTTTACAAAGCTTTTATGAATATGAAAAATTCTCAATTTCTTTTGTTGGTATTTATTTTCAGGATAAGATTACTTGAGAAAGGTGTGGTACTTTAAAAGCAAATAATTTCTTTTAAGAAAAAATTGGTTTTAAATTTCAAGTAACAAAAACTTTGATTTTTCTGTACTGTCTGTGTCTCTCGCTGATTCTCACCCCTGTATCAAATTTTGTGTTTCACCCACTACTTTAACAAAATTTTTGCCAGTGGAAACACATATTATCTCTCATTCCATAAATTATTGCATATTTTATTTGTATATGTGATATTAATGTAGCAGGATTATAAAACATCAAACGAATGAAAGAGACTGCTTAATATTTAAGACTAATAATTAAATGCCTTATATCAGTCAGAAAATTTTTCTGAATGTAATAAATTACTAAATAGTATATTTTTAAAATTATTTGTTACTTACATATTGTATGTTAATCTGTATTACTGTTAAATAAAACTGGTGACGTCGTGCTGCACGACATATACCAGCAATCATCTTGACTTCACAAACATTGACTGTATTATAGTTAAAGTTTTCCTCTTAATGCTATGTAATTATTCGACAGAATCTATATTTAAATTGATATATTGTTTATTATATAGCTCTGAAGACTATCAATATTAAAATTCCAAATAAGACACGAAAAACGTTCTTTAAATAAACTTATAGACATTTTTTTTTTAAATATTGTAAAAGTATATGAAATACTAAAAAATATTTTAGAAATTGAAATTTCTTGCAAATATTTACATTATACCTATTTAACTATAAGCGTTACCTCTATTCTGAAAATATCTTTTCTATAAATGTCCACATGAAAAGAAAATATACATCCTAACATCATGTTCAAAACTTTTTTTTACAATGTAAGCAATTTTTTTAACTTACCTTATGTAGCTTTTTGGTGGTGCCACATACCCAAATTAAAGAAAGTAATTCAAAAAATAATTAGAAAAAAATTGTTCTTAGAATTGCATTGAACTGAAATACAGTGAAAACAAATATGTCTACATATGAACTCAATTACTACTGCCTTTTCAGTAACTGTAAATTTTTAAAATTTCATTTTGCAATTCCACAATTTAATTACCTTAATATGAATGTTACATACATACTTTAGAAACTTTTCTATCATTCCCAGAAAGATTTATATTGCATAACAAATTTTAAACAAACTGATTACATGATAATAACAGATATAAAACTGAACAAAAGCTATGTTAACTAAATATATGCATTTAAGTTTCATCATGGTAAAACGATCTTTAATGATTTGCAAAAAAGCATTCATATTGAAAATTAAGAGCACAATACTCTGTTAAGAATCAAATTAACTCAGCATTTGATATTTTAATTAATATGCAATGAAATAAATGTGGTACTTTTAACTCCTTAGGACAGTTATTTCATATAAAATTAGCTTAGCATTAAAATAATTAATCATACATTTTGCTGACAATTCTCATATTACTAGTCTTAGTAACTGTTGCAAAGGATGCTACTTCAGAAGTCAAAAGTATAAATTTATCCCCTTAAATCAAAATGAATAAAAATAAACAAATTATAAATGCCAACAAAAAGTTTACAAATAAATATACAATAAAATAACTGATATTTTTTAAATGCAATGGAATATTTTCTAAAATATAAATACCTTATTTTAAATATTTGCTTTCTGTAGTGTGTGCAGTTTTCTTTTTAAACAGGTTACTTTTACAGCAGTAATTCTTCAGTAAAATATTTACGCACACCCACAAAATTTGTTTTATATGATATTCAGCAGTATGACCTAACTCACATATATCAATTGAATTAAATAATTCTAGTCTATTTATAATAGGAAATGCAAGAGTCACCGCAAAATTTCATTGATTTTGAACTTTTAAAAATTCACTTTCGTATTTCTTAGAAAGAAGTTTTTGAACTACTATACAACAGTGCACAATAATATTCACAATGTCTGGGTGAGGATACTTTAAACATCCTCGATCCATACTTGAAATTATGCGATATGCATCTTCGCATATCTGTTCTTTATCAATTGAAAACTGCGACATACATGATGAACACTTCTGTTTTTTGCATATGGCATAAACACAATATCCTGCAAGGTATGTTAAAATTGGTATTACATTTTCGACGCCTAAAATATCCTCATTAGTTACATCAGTATTCAAATAATTAATTACTTCCATCTTCTTTTTCACATGAAGACACAGCATTAAACTCATCAATAGTAATTTGACCAAAACTCAATGAAAAAGTGTTTTGTAATCTGAGTTTGGACTCACGTTCAAATGTTTGCCTCACTGAGACATGATACTGTAATCCAGCTAAAAATCTATACTTTCCGAATCTCTCTTCTAAGGAATCAGTTTGTATTTTTCTAGAGCAAATATTTCATTTTCAATTCTTCGATATAATACTCCTTCATTTCCAACAAAGCATGAGTTGTGTGAGTAAGAGTATAATGAGTTTCTTTCGTAAAATTCCCTGTAGTGCATCCCATACTTTTCCAAAATCGAGCCAATTCAAAAATTTATTTAATTTCTCAGTCGTATTCCTTTATGGGGACTTTTTACATGTATAATGCATCACCAAACATAATTATTTTAATAAAATTTCTGGTTTCTTTGGCAAATTGCAGATTCTGTTTTTCTTCTAGTTCTATTAGAGCATTCAATTCATTAAAAACCTGCAGTATGAGTTTCACATTCTGCCTCTAAATTCGATGGGTTAAGAGATTTAAAAGTCAAAGAGCGATGAATTGTAAGTAAATTATTCTTTTCAGGTTCATATAATTTTTTGAGAATATGAAAAGATGCCGTTTTCATAACAATATTATTTTCAGATGTCTCAAAATCTGGGAATTGAAAACACTAGTTTAAGTTTTTCTGATTCAGCCAGTTATTTCGTATACATTTTAATATATGTACTGCATCAATTGCATAAAATAAGGGTCGGTCTGCTTTATCTGGATGAGGATAAATATGCTCAACTGTGGAGGATTTGAGAAATAACACATAGCTTTACGATTGAGTGAATTATTGTCACTTACAACATATATCATGAAAAATCCTATATTTTCTAATCTTGTTATAATCTTTTGAAGTATAAAGTGCAATATATCCACTGTTATGGTTTTCACAGGCAAAATATGCACAACTGGTTTATACTGGGAGAGTAAGCTCTGGATCATAAAAACATGAGCACTTGTTGCTGCATCTTTAGTGTTAAAAGAAGAGCCAGCAATATTACCTCCTCTGAAATCTAAATATGGTTTAATATGAATTTCATCCATCATTAAAGAAACAATTCTTTCAAGAGGTTGAAGTTCCACAAATTTCTCTCTCGCATTGTGAAAGAAGTTTTCTTCAAATTGCTCTTTAAAGGGACTTGCATTAAATTGAGTACAAATTTTTCTAACAGTTGCTGGATGGGGAAGAATTATATTTCCCGAATGTCATGAAAACTTATACGCATGTGGAGATATGGAATGCAATAAAGTTGAAAATACTAACATTTCTGGTGAGTATCAGCATTTAACTTTATTGCCCGAGAAAAGTCAAACTTGTTTGGCCAAAAAATTAATGACAGTTTCTTCAACTTCATTATTCAGCTTAAGGAGGTCCAATAATTCCAAAATTGACAGATCATCGTTTTGAGCTACAGGTATTAACACAGACTTTTCACCATCTAGTATTTTTTTAGGTTTCTGATATCTCTAACTTTCACCGGAAAGTTAACTTCTTTGCACGATTTTATTGCAGCATTACCAATAAATGCTGAGATACTTAAATCAATTTAAGAACAACAGAAGCTTCAATAACTGGTGCTGCTTGAGTATTGATATGAATAAATAATGTCTCATCTTCCTTTCTGATTAGAGACCAAAATAACGGGATTTCCTGAGTTTCTAAGCACTTTAAAAACTTTGCATATGTCGAAAACGTGTATTTTGCTTATTCTTCTGCTTTCGTTTTCATGCTTTCCTGTAGAGCCAAATGCAGTTTGGCTTCCTGATTTTGTAATCGTACACTTTTATCATGGGAAGATTCTCGATTTTGTTTCTGATAGGATAAATATGCAGGACAACCCGGAAATAAAGAGGGTATTGCGTCTTTTGTTGATCGAGAACATGAAAGAGGTGCACTTATTTTTTTTCCAGAGGATGGATTATATGCACTTCTCTCCATCTCAATATCTTCATCTTTGAAATGAAGTTCACAAACTTTTGAAACTTTCGTTAATTTAAAATTGCTCCTAGGTATGCTTTAAGCCCTTTCTTCTTTAAAATTTCATTGGATGGAAAGCCGTAGACTCTCACATGAGGACCATTGTTATAGTTTCCTTTACAGCCAGGAACAATACAACAGGAAGGCATAATGAGGATAACAGAATTTTGCACGAAAAATGTATCACTAAGCAATTAACTTGAAAAAGCAATGAATAATGCTGAAATGTTAATTAAACTAACGAAATCTATACATTTAACAAGAGCGTGTGAAGTATGTCTAATAGCGTTAAGAGGCAGGTGGCTACTGGTAACAACGTTAAGAGGCAGCTGGACAAACAATGCGGCGAAAGTTTATTGGAGTATAACTGTGTGAATTATTGCTGAGGGTCCCTTAACCGTGACGTCACAACCTAGTTTCGATTCAGAGCGCAGGCTATCTCGATGGTGACGGTGTGACACACACACCAGAAATATTTACTATTAAAAACTCACTCACAGATACTCTTATGATGGTTCTATTATTGGATCTTGGCGTATGTTTAACTTCTCTTTCATAGGTACTAAAATATATGGAAAGTTTATAAAGGAAATATAACAAACTTAGATTAAAACATATCTGAACAATAATGTAAAACTTTAAAAATATTTAACAAAATAAATTTTTACTAATTTGCATTTTCAGTCCGTATATTTATATGTTGAATTATTTATTTAATGTAAGTTTTGAATTTTGAATTTGAAGTTTATTTTTTAAATCTCTGCCTAATTTATTTTGCTAGCAAGGTTAATATGTCAGTGTCTACTTCAGAAATTTTGTCTGTGGTACAATAATCATATTTTTTTAATATTATCTTCTCTCTCCACACTTTTTTGTTATTGTTTCACTAAAATTTTTTCTTAGTTGCAAAGTTTAAAAGATTTTTCATTTCATTTTTAGAACAAAAAACAAAGACAAATGGTTCGGGCTGCTGTCTTAAAAGGAAAGGACCCCTTACAACTGATAAGTGACATGGAGAAGATAGATGAAATGGGTAATTATTTCAGCAGCAATAGTTCAGTTTCTTACTTTTTAGCCATTATTAACTTCTTCAAAATAGTTACCATATTTTCCGGCATATAACACGCATCTATAATTTCAAGCTACATTCAAAAAAAATTTTAGGTATGTTCGCCGTATAATGCGCACCCAGTTTTTATGAAGAACCATAAAAGATACATGTGCAATGCTCTTATCTTTTGAGGTCACTTGTTCGAACATTTCTGAACTTTCAAACAATGGTAAACCTCACTGACAAGTGATAAGGGGAACAATATGTATGTGGGTTAAATGCTTGAGGGAGTAAATATTCCGACAAAGAGGGTATTGTAGGGCACTTCTAACCTGAATGAATTCGTGGAATCATGAGTTAGATGTTTTCTCTTTTTGTAGTAATTTGAAGTTGAGATTTTGAAGTGAAAATCAGGCTTTACTAAATCGCATTTGCTTTAGTTGAAATACAGTTGATCTAATGCTCTGTTTAGTAGTAAGTACAGTTCCCATGAAAAGAAAACAAACACAATGCTGGTTTCAAATGCAAAGCCATTCATTTTGCAAAAGAAAATGGAAACTGTTCTGCAAGAAGGATGTTTGGTATTGGTGAAAGGTAGAATGGATAATGATTATTTATTTATGGATCGAAATAAGGATGATGAAGAAGATGAAACAAAATTTGATGATATGCCTGAAAATATAACGGAAGATGAACATGATGAAATCTTCATGTTGCCCGATAATGAAAATGCTTAATTTCATAATGTATGTCATTTCTTTTAAATAAGCAGCAGTTTGGTGCATGTAAAAGTCTAATTTTTTCCTTATTTTTAAGCTATCATTTTTATATCTGGCATATAATGCACACCCTTAAATTTCGGTCTTATTTTTTCTGTTAAAAGAACACGTTATATGCTGAAATGTATGTAAAGTCTAAAATATGTATGTAAAAGAGACATGCTATAAAAGTCTAACATATTAACAGTTTTTATTCTACTTATGGCAATAAAGCTGTGATGTTTTCCTGATAGACATTTAAGTGATCATAGCATTGTAGGAAATCATCTTAAGCTTTGTGCAAAAAGTATTAATTCAGGATACATAATATTATCTCTAACTGTTTGAAACTCTTTCCTATGAATACCTGAATTATGTTCAGAGTTTGATATGTTTGAGGATTTATGATTATGATAAAAATTGCTGTTGTAGAAAAATTAAAATGAGTTATTTACGTAAAAACGATCTACTGAAAAAGCAGCAGCTTGTTGTGAGTCCCATTTTAAGACTAATGAGAAAGTTTTATGAAGTTGTAAATTTGATTAAATTCAGCCATAGATTGACAGTGATTTTATCTCCAAGAGGGTACATTTATTTCAAGAAACAATGTAATAATATCCAAACAGTGACTTGTGTTTAATTGGTTGTTATTTATTGATTAGCTGTACTATTCTTATTTTCATGGCACAAAACTGAATCTTCTTGTAAGATATATGACATGCACTTCTTTTTTTGAAGAAGCAAAAACTTTTCTATGCCATCACATCAAATTTCTGGTAAACAAAATAAAAATAATTAAATAGAAAAGTATAATAATTATGAACTGTTTATTAATCGGTGCTTATGTATTGGCGTAACCAGTTTGGTGATTTTTTACAGAAGAAAGCATCATTCAGTGAATTTTAGGCTTGAAACTTGCTATATTATCTAAAGAACTGTTATGTGCATGGTTACTAGAGTTTGGTGTCTTCTACTAAGGTTGGTTGCAATGATACATAAGTACTTATTAATCATTATCTTATGAAACAGGAAAACTTTAATAAATAGCAGTTGATTATTATTGAAGATTTCAACAGAATATAATTCACCATTAAAAGTTTTTCAGATTTGGAGAGAGACTTGATGCCCCATCCATAGATGTAGAAGCTTTGGTTGCTCTAAAAGCATATTTTAGATTTAAATTGATCAACCATAGTTTCTTTAGGTGTAAAAGGAGCTGGCTGTAATTATAAAATAGTTATTCATCTCTTATAATTTTAAAGCTACATTTTTAATCATTTGTTCATTTAGCTCCATCTTAATTATGAACTTATTTTTTACTTATACTTTTCCCATTAAAACCATATCACACACTTTTGATATCATGTTGGTGCATTTTGGCTGATTTCTTTTACCTGTGTTTGGTACTAAATATTTAGCCTTTCAGGTTTTCTTGCCTTTTTATTAAATTTCTATTGGCAGTTTTCTTGTCTCCTTGATTTCTGTTGATGTCATTCCTGGAAATACTTTCAGAGAAAGGGGAAATATGAAATAAAGACAAAGTCAGGAAAAATTCAGTGATATTTATTGTTAGATAAAATATGTGAAACTGAAATAAGTAACAGTAATTTTTTAAAAAAAAGTATGCTTAAAGAAAAGAAAAGAAAAATCATGATTAAATAACAGGTTTAAAAATAAAAATATTTCTCCTCTGTCATGTGTGTGACACTGCATGAATTGTATCTAAATGCTGGTGGGCAATGTCTCTTGGCCATGTATTGTGCAATTTTGCACTATACCTTTTATGCTGAACAGACTGGACATGACAAATAGTGTCTAAATCGATAAAATGATAAGATTAATTTATTGTGATGTATTCTAAATCACTTATAGGAAAATTTATTGCATTTAAAAAAATCCTATGATTCGATGAAAAACATACTTATGTGAGCAATGTTTATAAAGATAATTATCACCATGAAAGAAGCCTTGGCACCTATCAAATATGCCAAAACACAAAAATACTAAGTGGTAGGTTTTGGTTAAAATAAATCTTTTAATTATACTTTTTCTTGTCATTATTCTATCCAAAAAAGCAGTTCACATATATGGAAATTGATTGCATATGGAATTTGCTTTAATTCCGTAATATTGAAATGTTTTATTAAATTTTCCATATCCATATATTATATGATTATCTTTTAAAATTTAGAATATAATGTTAACTCTCCTCCATCACTGAATGAAAAAGTTTTGAAAGATAAAAGGAAAAAGCTGAAAGAGACTTGGGATCGAGTAATGAGATTATATGTAAGTGTATTCAATGTTTTTTGTTTGCAAAATATAATATGCATCTATATATGATATGATATACAATTTATTTTTGCTATATAAATTATGAAGATGTACATACAAACTTTACATAATATTAAAAGAGAGAATTTAGGTTAACTCTAACCAAGACATTTTTTAGAAAAATAAGTCAAGTAAAAATTATGACAGATTGCTAAGAAGCAGGAATACATTTGTGTGTGTACAGTCACATGTCTGTACACACACAAATGTAGGAATCTGTGATTTCAATTTTGATTGTACACACACAAATGTATCAATCTGTGATTTCAATTTTCTCTAATTTATTACTTCCTAGTATCCATAGATAGCTTTGTGTAATTTAAATTTAAAAAGAAATTTAGAAATTTATTTTATTCTTAATGTATTTAAAAAATATTATGATGTTTAAAAATTATGTGCACAAAATGAGATCTTTTTAAACAATGTTATGGATTATCTGCTCTCCTATTATCGTCTCTGAACAAAGCTATTTGAAGTTGCTCTACCTCACTTAGTATAGATAAATGGGGTTGTACTATATCTCCCCTCCCCCCTTTTTTTTATTGGAATAGTGTGGTAACCACTATTTAAGAATTAAATAAATTATTCACATGGGACTTCGGATTCATTTAGAATTTTATTTTTATGTACTTTTTCTTCTGTTAAAATTTGTCTCATAATGACTTCCTTTTTGGAACCGTAATGGATTTGATGAATAGCTTCTTACTTATATGTTTTGTAGCTTTTAATTTACATTTCTGCTCTAATATGAACAATAATAAATGTCTGCCAACAAAAACTTTTTAAGTATCACAGCTCAATTAGAATTAATATATGTTTCAAAGATCCAGGTAACACATTTGATCAGTGATTATTAGCTTCAGTAATCTTTTATATATGAGTATATATATTTTTGCTTTGTAAATTATAAAAAATTTAAATCTTTCTTCTTACTTCAAACATTGAATATAAAAACTGTTATATCTGATCCATTATCACAAGAGTTTGCCAATCACTTTAAGCAGATTTTTCCCATCCATTACATAGAATTCATATGATATAGTATCTTTGTAAAAATTTTGTATGAAAAGAACTCAAGCTGACACTTATCCATATTTTAGGGAAGTCCATATAGTTTTATCTCACTTAATCTTTTCAGTTACACTTTCTCTGCAGTGTACACATGAATGCATTTTATAAAATTGTAAATCAAGCATATTAACTTTTTAAGTTAAGTTTTAAAATAAAATAGTCACATTTATGAACATACTTGTAAAAATATAGATGTATTTTTTATCACCTTTAATATTTGTGAGTGTATATAGCTGGTGCATTTTAATGCATATCTTTAGTATATGCATGAAAGAGTTAAATGATGTTTTGTATGATGTGCGTAGTAAAATATCTTAAACCATCTTGGCATGCATATAAGAATAATGGTATTTCCTGAAGTAGTCAATTAGTCTGTTATTTTTTCACAAAATTATGAAAATGTTAATCTAATTATTATTATCCAATAAATTGTGATTCATCTCTTTTCAAAATTCAAAGAATGGCATGTTGTCATCCAAATGTGTAGCAAAATACATTGTATATAAAGTATATTTCCACACAAATTTCTGTAATTCAGGATTTTATCTCAATATATGCTTTTTTTTTTTTTAATGATGCTAAAGTATCATGTGGAAGAACCTTTGACACAGAAAATTGTTGGTTCTGTAAAAGCATGGTAGATAGTAATGAAAAATCATTTTTCCACCTATAACTCATAACTGCCTGTCATAGCAGAAACTTGACTTCTGGGCAGATAAGTTAAGGTCTTCCAGTTGCCACTGTGAACTTTTGTGTGTTAGCAAATTTAATATTAGGCTTAAGGAGCAAGGCCTTATGCCAAAAAGCCAAATGTTTTGTGTTCCACTGACCATATATGTATAGATGACTATTTGAGTTGGTGCAGGGAACATCAGAACTGGACTCCAACACAGATGGCCATTTCAATGACAAGTTAGTGTTTAGCCTAGTAATAGTACCTGGAAATATGTTTTTATTTGCTTCCATTAGGAAATATTATGACTAATGTGATATGACCATTAATAGGATAATAATGATCAATGGATGTACTTCTGTGCACATTTCAATAGTTGATGTCTGTCTTCTCAAAGTTATGTTATTACCATTAATTAAAGTCTATGCAGGAAACTCATAATTTTATGTAAAGTATTTCAAAATGCATGTATGTTTGACTTCTTTTTATCAAAGATAATGTTCATTCATGTTGGTTGATAAATTTCTTCAAATCGAAAGCATTGGATCTGATTTGAATTCCATAAATACTTCTTGGAAGGGCTTGGAAGCTGAAGGCAAATTTTTTTCATACAGATCTCAATGCTTTAAGACCATGTTAGCAAAAGTGTAGAATTTATTACTTGGAATTTTAATTAAAACATTATTTAGAGAATGAATTTTATGATGATGTGTGTATGAGTTAAGAGAGATTACAATTTTTATTTATTCTTATCCGCTTTTTAATTCTTCCTCCCTAAGAAATTTGTGACTTTACGTTTGCCTGAGATAGTCTTTTTTTTTTTTCTAATTTTCTTTGTCATTTAATTTTATAAAAATTATTTTTTAATACTAGTTTCAATAAGAAAAGAAAATGACTTATTAATTAAAAATTTGACTTGTTGAAAAAAAAGTAATATTAATTTTATGTTCTATATTTTAACTTACTGAGGTTTGAGTAGTGAAATGTTTTTCTGCAGATCAGTATCACAGGCATATATGTTTAATTTTTCAGATCGATTTAGTTCTTATGATGATGTGTAAGTCAAATAAATTCATTCAGTTCAAGTAATATTTTTGAAAAATCGATGTTTTTGTGTATAAAGATAATTTTAAGCATCGCCATAGTTATACTTCATAGAATGGTTTTGGTGATTTTGTGTGATTATTATACGAGGCGTATTCGGAAACTGAGTACCGTTTTGAAAAAAAAAAAAGTAAAACAATTTTTTCGAATCCAATTTTATTTTTACATGAAAATACATGTCTTAAACTATTTTTCAACATAGTTTCCGCCCATGATCAAACAGTTGCCATAGCGGGTGACCAGTTTTTGTGTACCGTCGTCAAAGAAACTTGCCGCCAGTTTCGATAACCACGACTCCACAGCATTTTTCGTGTCATCGTCGGATCCAAAGCGCTTGCCACCAAGCTCGCGCTTAATGTGCAGGAACAAGTAATAGTCGGACGGCGCCAAGTCCGGGCTGTACGGTGGGTGATCGAACTGCTCCCAATGAAACTGTCGAATTAACGATTGAGTGACACCAGCAGTATGGGGCCGAGCATTGTCATGGAGCAACACAATTCCTTTACTGAGCATTCCTCTTCGTTTGTTTTGAATGGCACGCCTTAGTTTTGCTAAAGTCTCACAATATTGGTTTCACCTCTGGAAAGAAATTCAGTAAGCAAAACGCCTTTCCTATCCCAGAAGACAGTGCACATGATTTTTTGTGATGACATTGTCACTTTGAACTTTTGTTTTTTGGGAGAATGAGTGTGTCTCCACTCCATCGATTGTTGTTTCGATTCTGGTGTGAAATGACACACCCAAGTTTCATCACCTGTCACAATTTGGGTTAAAAAGTTTTCTCCCTCAGCACTGTACTGCGTGAGAAATGTCCGGACATTACCAAGTCGCTTTGTTTTGTGAACATCAGTGAGCATTTTTGGAACCCATCGGGAACACAGTTTACGATAATTCAAGCGGTCAGACACAATTTCAAACAAAACAGTATGTGAAATTTGTGGAAATGCCTCTGAAAGAGTTGTCATTGTGAAGCGTCTGTTCTCATGAATTGCTTCATCAACTTTCCTTACCAAATCATCGGTGACAACAGAAGGCTGACCACTCCGAGCCTCGGCGTGGACATTTGTTCGACCTGCATTAAACATTCTTACTCACTTTCTCACCATTCCATCACTTAACGCGTATTCACCGTAAACTTCTGTCACTTGACCATAAATTTCGGCCGGTTTAACATTCCTCGTGTTCAAAAATTTAATCACGGCACGAATCTCACAGTCAGTGGGAGAACTAATTGTCTTAAACATTTTGAATGTGCACAGCAAACTGAAAACACAACATAGAGCAACCAAAATGGCGACAATTGAAAGTCAGTGAACAAGAAAGACTAGTGCGCATGCGCGGGACGCCTACCACAGCGCTGCGACGGCGCTAGAATGAAACGGTACTTAGTTTCCAAATACGCTACGTATGTAGGCTTTTGTTAAAATGTTATGGTTGTTTTTTCATTATATTTAATTCATCTTATTTTTAGTACAAAGAAGATCGAGAGAGGTATAATGAGTTGAGGAAACTAGAACTGGAATATGAAGCCCGGCGTGCTATTCTTGTGAAGTATTTTGGTAATTTTGAAATTTGTTCTCACAACTTCATAATATAGTTATGCCAAATCCATGATAATTATTTTTGCTATTTCTTTTAAGTAACTGTTTGATTAAATTATTTTAGTTATTTTATTTTTCTTACTAATATTTACTTTCATTCTAGAATCAGTTCGTATTGCACAGCAAGTTCAAGTTGATGAAATCCCTTTACCTGATACTCCAGAGATGCCATTATATTGTAAGAATTGTTTTATTTACATGATATTTTGTGATTTAAATTTTTATGTTGTTATTTTTTGGGATTCTATTATATTTTTTACTCTTGATAGTAACATCTCAGATACCACTGCCCAGTGAAATGGAAGTTCCACATGAAAATGAAAACATGATCTTACCACATTCTATTTTAAAGAAAACACCTTTATTTAGGTAAAGTGTTTTTTTTAATATATTTCTCCGTCAGCTTTTGTTTTTGTATATATTTTAATATGTATTGTTTCTATGTACATCTGTTTTTCCTTCCCCTTTATTTACTTATTTATTTTTTCCTTTTGTACATTTTTAAGTGATTTTAAAAAATGTTATCTGTCATGTATATGTATGAAAGAAATTTAAAAAAAAGAATCTGATGGGAGGCAAGGAGAAAGACTTCCACTTGCATGGAAAATTGCAAGGAAAGAGGGTATTAAAGAAATTATAAAAAGAGGATTTTATAAAATAGAAGGCGAAAGCTTGGCATAGCTTAGGATCTGTGATTGTATGAATTTTATAGGTTGGTTAATCTTGACTAAAACTGTACTTTTCTATAAAGAGACAGCAGTTATTGCCAAATGTAAATTTTGGCAGGAAACATAGCTTGAGATAGTAGTGAGAACTGTAATTATACATATAAAATATATCCCTATTAAAAAAAGTGAAATGTCAAATCATATAATTCATCTTGGTTCCTTTCTTAAAATTTCATACGGGAAATGTTTTTAAATCAAAACATGTTCTGTTACAATGTTTGGCATAGTTCACAATTTATTGCTAGCATGCTTTTTTCCACATTCCGACTGCTGCTCGGTGAATAGAAAATTATCAAAATTCAAATTAATTGCAGGCTTGCTTGATTGAAGCAGCAAAGATTTATCTTCAGTTATAATCCATGTTCAGCAACTTTTGAAAAAACATTTATTTAACAACCATTATAAAAATCAATAGAATATAATAACCTACTTTAGTCTAAATAAAGAATCATATTGCCAAAATTGAGTAAAGCCATCTGCATTTCATTATTGGCATCTGAAGGGCAGTATGGATTTCAGATGATGGCAAATTTTTGGGCAGCAGATTTTTCAGGCTTCCTACTACACACACACACACACACACACACACACACATATATATATATATATATATATATATATTACATTTATAGAGATTAATGATTAAATGTTAAATTTTTTCATAAATTGAATGCTTTTTATAACATATTAAGTGCAGTAAATAAATGTCTTTTCAAGGGAAATAAAAATTCTGTGCTATTAACTCAATTTTAGGGAAGTAAATACGAGTAATGCTCGAGCACCAGGTGTTCCACCGGGTCCCATCCCTGATCTTTCCAGCGATGAAGATGAGAATGATGGTATGAAATATGTATATTTTGTTATAACATGCATCCAAACTTAAGTATTGTAAAAGTACAGGTTTTTGCTAGTTTGAAGCTGTTATTAAAAAAGTCTAAACATTATTGTTTTAGATTTTATATTTCTTTGTGTAAAACTTAAGTTCTGTAGACTTTCGAAATAACATTAGTTTTAGAAATAATTTGTCTTCAGGTCCTTGATACTAGCATAAACTTCTTGTACATAATTTTTTGTCCCAATTGTTTTAAAGTTAGTTCTGTGTACTTTGTTTTTTATCTGGAGGCAGTTTTACTACAAGGCTTTGGTTCTAATTTTTTTCCCCCTGCTCTCAATGTTGACATTTGCAAAATGTCAACATGTTTTTTTCCCCCTGCTCTCAATGTTGCATTTTGGCATTTGCAAAATTCATGATAAGAAAAGGCTTAACATATTGGAACAATGTTAAATTTGCAGAAAAATCAAAATTTAGTGCGATAGATGAATTAGTAGAGGGTAAAATCTGAATTAAGAACTGAATTTGAAAAGCTTGTTGCCTAATGTGATACACGAAGGGTAGAGGCATGTTGGTTTGGAGGATATTTTACCTCATTTTGTAAGCATATTTCATAAATATTTGCAATGAAAACCTGAAAGTGCCTGCGAGAAAACTTGGAATGCAAAATACATTCAAGTTTGATTGGAATAACAATCCCTAACATACATACAGCCCTAAATATTTGCCTGCGATTACTATACAACTGTCCTGAGGTTTCTCCATGTTCTTCAGACTTAAATCGTATGGAACATGTATGGAGTGAGTTGTAGAAAAAATATGACAACATATCTTTGAAAGCTCTACTGAAAGCTAATCCTGCAGAAGAATAGTACCACTAGAATATTTTTACATGAAAAAAAAAAAAAAGTTGACTCCATGCCAACTGTAATTTTAGATAAAGGTTATCAAATGAAATATTGAATGTCTTGTTATTTTTATGTTTTTATTAAATATAAACTGTTTATGCAAAAAGTCTGAATATATAGTTCATTTCCAGATATTATCATATTATATAAGCTCATTTCCAGATCGTTGTGAATAATTATTTTTAACTAAAATATTTTGAATATTTAAAAAAAAAAAACTGTGTTTTAAAATAAATGATCTTGTTCTTTGGCTCAACAACCCAGGGTTGGCCTTGGCCTTCTCCAGAAGTCCTGTCCAGGCATCTCTGCTTTTGGTGGCTGTTTTCTAGTTTTTGTCTTCAAGAATAATATGTCATTTTCAATACAGCTGATCCATCTCACTGGGGTCTACCCTAAGATCTGGTTCCCATAGGCTTTGCCAGAAAAACTTCCCACAACACCAAACTTCATGCATTCTGGCCATATAACCAGCCCATTTAAGTCTCTTACAACATAAGGTTGTCTGTACATCTTGTATAGCTCTAAATTAGATCTTCTCCATGATCCATTCACCAAGTAGGCAACATAATATCCTTATCCAAAAAATCCTTAAGCTTCCTGATCAAGTCAGAGCCCAAGCTTCCAATGCATAAGTCAAAACTGATCTTATAAGACCATTGTAAAGAAGCAATTTAGTTCTTAACTTGAGAAAACTGGATTTTAAATAGCTCTCCAGGCCAAGAAAGCATCTATTTGCAGCAGAGATTCTTTTAAGTATTTCAAAAGTTATCTCATTTTTACAATTCATCTCTGCTCCCAGATAAGTGAAATTGTAGGCATTTTCAAATCTGTGGCTACTAATTTCTAAATGACTCAGTGACAAGACATGTATTTCGTTTCGTTGACAGAAAGGTTAAATCTTTTTTCACTTTTTGCCAATGCCCTGAATGCTTGTTTAAGAGCAGAAACAGTACCGGCAACAGTGCAAATATCATTTCATTTGCCAGTAATTGAATTGTCTTATTAAAAATATTTCCACTACTATTGATCCTAGAATTTCTTATAACTTTTTCGAGTGCAGTATTAAACAGGAGGCATGCCGTTGCATCCACTTGTCTCACTGCATTCTTAATCTGAAGTTGTTCTGTAAGACACATTGTAAAATTTAAAAACATAAAGTTCCTTGCTTCTGTAAAGCAAATGCAAATTCCAAGTTCCAAATATGAGATCTTTAAAGTCCCTTCCAATTGTCTCCACATAGACAGTTCATAAAATTCTTCCTTTGATTTTGTGATAGTAGGATTCTTCCTGGGTGATGTTGTTAGCCTCATGCCCAACCTGGAGGACCAGTTCCCTGATGTAATTCCCAAGGGCAGGATACCCAGCTATATCCCCGGACACTGTGTACTTATTTTAGTTGCCTTTCACGACACACATAGGCTATGTCGGGACTATTTTTTCGTACCCTGTCACCACACTGGTGAAAATAAATTATCGGTAGAAAGAAAGATAAAAGTGATTTTGCTGACATTTAGTAACAGATATTTGCAAATAAAGTTGAGAAATACAAATTCAGAAATATGACCCGATACAATTATAGGAAATCAGCAAAATATCATGTTGGCTATTCAGATTTGAGCTGCATTGGCAGACCAATGTAAAATTTAAAATAAGCTGGCCTGCTGGTGAAATAAAGCTTTTTTTGGTGAAAGTGCACGGTACTGCCAAGCTGAAGCTCAGAATCATTGTATGTTCCTTTAACCCTTTTATATACTCACTTTCCTTTATTATCCATTTTGTCTTCAAGCCCTTTTCCTCACCCCCACATGTTCACATATGTCCAGCATTTTAATTCTGATGATCAAGCTACATCCTTCTCTCGTGGACACTAGTGATTGGGCCCTTTCTCTGACAATCATTATGACATTTGCTTGGTTTTTCTATACCACTCAGTGTAGTACATGACATCATTTTTTATTAGGTGTGTATTAAGTTTTTGATACTACGTATATAACTGAAAAGTTTTAATTGGCATTTGTATTTGTTAATTACAATTCCATACAGAAATTACTTTATATTGTATTGTTTTTTCTGTTGCAACTATTTTTAAATGTATATTTGATTTTTTTTTGTGTGGAACACTTGAAGTGGCTTTGAGGATCTTGTGTGTTTCTCAAACCACAAATCTAAGTACATGTCATATGAAGATAAAACCTTAATAAGGCTCATTAAATCAGTTATTATTCTTTGAATAATAGTTTAAATATAGATAAGTGTAACAATTCTAGAGGTAATACATGCAACAGATTCCGACCTTTTGAGATAAGTATTTTTACGAGATTGAAATCACTTGGACCTCTTGTTTGTACTACATAGTAATTGTGTATAGTATTGAATTGCTTGCACAAACATGTCTCAGAGGTATAACTTTCAAAAACAATTTTTTTTTAATCATCGGTCAATGCTAGTTTATCACAAGACAGTAAAACTTTTCATTTGATAATTAACGTGTAACAGAATTTTTAATGCAGAGTAGAGATAAAACACATTTTAAATAATAGTAATTATGTAATATTTTATAATTTTATATGCTAGATTTTTATGTGTTCTTTAATTTGTTTGTTATATAAGTTTTATATTTAAATTTTTATTTGAAAAAATATTACACCACATGCAAAGTATATTTATTTCTCATAAGAAATAATGCATTTTAATAACATTTCTTTGTTGTTATTATAATAATCCAGAGATTCCTAAAACTATTCTTGAATCAACACCTATTAAATGAATGGTTTTCTTCATCAATGCCTTGATAGTTTTTTCTATATGCATAGGACTGTTATAATACAAATAATTGAACATATATAAATTAAAAATAACAATTAGACTAAAAATATGAACAAAAGTTTCTAAAAAATGTTTTATTATTTTTTGTATTATTACTATTTTAAATTTTGAAAATATAAACAAATATTCAGAAACAAAATCACAAATTCTTAGAGCACAAATGTTTGATTTTAATTAATATGATAGCTTTTAATTAATATGATATTTTGATGAATTGATGAAAGTTTTTTATATTTGGCATAAAATTTACTTTAATTCTTAAATTATTAAATAAAATTAAATTCTGTATGTTTAATTTAATTCTTAAATTACCTTGTTAAAAAATATTCAATCCGATTCTTGTTTTCCTCATAAGATTACTAGCTTGACTCTAGCCTGCTTCTCTTAGGTGAGAAGACGGAAAAGTTAAGTTGATTCAGTATTTTATATGTTTTCTTACTTACTACAGGATGGAGCTTTATATCAGTAAACAATTAATTATCAATTTTAATAATATTTTTTTAATCAATAGGATTTTGATTATGCCGATCAATTGCTGATGGACCTTCAGCTTTCGACCCCTAGTTGACCTTTTTGATTTTCATTGACCCCCTTTAAAATTTTATCAATCCCCAAGTGTCAGTATTGACTCCACTGGGAACCCTTGTAATAAGCATTTGTAAAAAAAGGCTGTTTTATAATCAAGGCACTACTTAAAAATAATGCTATTTACATTTCTGAGAAATATTATTGTGTGGTGTGAAATACAAGCATGGTCAAATTTTTCTCAAATGGCTAAAACTCTTGTACAATCTGTTCTGCCTTATACATGTTCTAAAAAGTCGTCGTATTTGACACTTGGTCTAATGCAATACTAATGAGAATTTGTTTCACATCTTCAATTTCTTTTCTGTTTAAACAGTCTTGTAAGCCATTATATGCTGTGTTGTTGTACATATTGATTTTATACATTTCTGTAGTGCTGTTATTGTACTTGTATTTACTAGATTATAAAATTATTTAATATTTTATATCATTTCACACTGTTCAATAGGTTTTTATTTTATATTTTTAAGATGCATGGGAACCGGAAGGTGAAACAGAAATTTCTAATCAAGCTGATAAATCTGGTAACTTAATTTAAATTTTGGTTTTGAATATGTTATTTTATTTTTTAATTGTATTGTATGCTCTAGACTGTTTGTTTTCAGGTAAAGGAAGGAAAATACGTTTTGCTGATGAAAAGGCTTCTGAGTCTATATTTGAAGGTAATGAAACAAGAAAAGAAGATAAGAAGGTAATAATATATCTGACTAATGAAAATAATAATATAAGTTGCTTCTTAATTTTATAGCCATCATTTTTATTAATGAAATTTTCATTGACTAAAAACATTAAACATGTAATTAAATAGTATATTTCAAAGCAACTGAAAATACATAATCCATATATTATGAATTAAATTTAGTTGTTAGTAAAATAAGTTATTCTTCTTTCATCATGATGTCTCTTGACAGATGTCATTACTATTATTTTCAGCGTAAAATTTAGCCAAATTTTGCTTAGTTTCATTAATAAACAATATTGGGAGAAAATAATATTTCAAGTATTTTTAATTTTTTTTTATTATACAAGTATTTTTAACATGAAAAATTTTGCAGAAATAATATTTTGCATAATTTTCCATTTTAAGAATACTTCCATAATAAAGTAAAAAAAAAATTTGGAATTTTTAATTTTTGTTGTTTTACTTTAATAATTAAATTAATAAGAATTTATATTTTGCAATAAATTAAAATGCCAAAGTAGTAATTTATTTTGAAAAATATTGCCAATGCTTTTGAAATTCGCAAATTAGTTTGTTTTAATTTGCAACTAAAATTTTCTTAAACTTTTCTAGTGCATGATTTTTATTTCATTTATACTGCATTAATAGTTTAGAAAAGTGGTGGTGGTATTCTTAGTCTAATTTTTGTACTTGAAAGTATGAAAATATTTCCACAATAACAAAAATGTACAAAAAACTTAAATATTTATTTAATAGCATTATAAGCATGCTGAAGAATTCAGTGTTTGCTTAAGTGTTCAAAATTTAAATTGTTAAATGATGTCTTACTTAGAATGTTGATAACATTTTTACTTGGAATTTTCTTCTTAGTATTTGATTATGAACATTCATTGTTTATTGCTATACTTATTAAAATCCTAAAACAGTGATACTGAAAAAATTCAGTATTTCAGCTGAATAAATTTATATGTTAAGGAATTTCAGAATTGTTTTGCATTTTTATGTTTTTTTTTGTTTATAAATACTATTTCTAGCTTCTCCTAACCATATTTTGTGGTGTGTAAAATTGTTTCTTTAAAAAATGTATGAAAATTCTAATTACTTGAAAAGGGGAAAGATCTTGAATCCATGGATACATCAGATGACACTGGGCCTACTGAGGATAGTGAAAAACAAAAAATAGAAGATATACCCATACCTCCCATGCCTCATTCAACATCTTTACCCTCTGGTCCACCACCTCGATTGCCTCAAGGTTAGTTAATAGTATTTCACTGGATTATAGATATAGAAATAGGTGTATATTAACTTTATATTATCAAATGGTGATCATTACATGATATGTTGCATTTCTTAGCTGTAAATATTATAGCTGTTTTTCCTTTTCATAAATTTTTATGCTATAAGAGTTTTAAAAATGTATTCTGAAATTATGATCTCTTGCCACAGTAGTCTAGAATAATTAATGTTGAGTAAGATACCGAAAGTACAGGTTTGTATTAGTGCTCAAAATTCCAGAATCACTTGTCATTAATATCTGCTGAAAGAGATTGTGAATTGAGCATGTATTTCCAGTTCGTTCCATAAATTCTTAACTGTGATTCACTGTGGTACATGCAGATGCTATACTTTCTCAAGAGCATATGCTTCTTTAATTACTTTATAACCACTCAGAAATGATGATGGTTATTATCCCAGGTTTTGGCATTAGCCATGGCTAGCTTGTGCCTCCTGAATTCTGGAGAGTGCATTTTCATTTGTCATTAATTATTTTAAGCCTAAGTAGTGGCAGTATAACATTTTGAGCTTCATATTTAATTTTGCTGAAGAATGCTGCAGACAGAGTCTGAGTATCCTTTTCATCTGTCATTAGCCTATTCAGAAGAGTTTCATAGAGAAATAATTTTTTAAGTATCTCTTCTTTATAGATACATTACTCAAGTGTTCATCTCCTGTCAGCAGTTCATATCAATTTCGATTTGTTAATGGAAGTTGACTGCATTAATTACTGCCAGATGGCATAAAAAATGATGCAGTATTGTGATATTCAGTACTGAAAGACTGCATTTTGATTTTCTGAAAGAACTTAGGGAACTAAATTTGCAAATTTATGTAATGTATGCTGTGTACATATTTGACATTTGTGTGATAGTGTAAAAATTATATAACGTTTGTGACTAGATTGTGTTTATTCAATTCTTCATGCAGGAAATTACAATAATTTCACAAACCGCATCTTTATGCCATACTAGATCATATATTTTCAGTTCTTACAATAATATTGTATAAAATATCTGCAATGATAAATCAAAAAGCACTACATAAATATCAGTTATCTTTTTCCCAAATATTAAACTACTTTACATGTATAAGGTTATGAATATATTAAAATTAAATTCCTCCTTATTTCAGAGAAATTATTTGTCATAATAATCTGTATATTTTTCTCTTAAAGCTGTACTATATACTGTTTTTTTTTTCGGGGGGAGGGAGAAATATTTCCTTGGTGTTCAGTGTAATGAATTTGGTTTTCTTTTACGGCTGTAATTGTCTTAATAATGATTACTTATATGACCCCATTTTTTCATGTAATCAAGTGAGATGTTCCTTAGATTGTGTGCAAATTACCAACGTATGAAATTTAAATGTGACTCAAAGGTGAAATAACTATGCAGCCTCCAGTTATGTGGGGGGGGGGGAGGTGTCCAGTTACAGACTTAGTTTGCTGAATCTTGCATATCTTTCCTTACTTCTCTCTATATTAACTTATGGTGTCAGGAATGAATATCTACTGAGTTTTGTGAACCAATTTTGCTACAGATGAATCACACGATGACAGTTGATTAAAATAATTACATGAGAAAGGCATTTGTCAATTCCTTGTTTTCTTGCCTTAATGTTAATGTTGATGATTATAACAAAATTGTAGAAACTAATAAAAACTTCTTCACAGACAGAAAAAGCAACGGCAGCAATTGGCATTTTGGGGGATTTGTGTTCTATTTCATTTAGTATCGAAACAG
>KK117289.1:226424-237731 GCA_000611955.2 Stegodyphus mimosarum | reverse complement strand
TGACAGGTTTTAGTGGAAAACTCTGTAGTTTGTATTTAAATTATGAAAATCAACATACCTATAACTATGTTTTGCCCACTCATAAGAAGTTTTACTATATTTCTTTAATCTTGAAATACTTATGTAGTAGTTTGTAGAAGTTGCAACAGTCTGATGTCATGTTTTTATACTATTGCTAGTTTCAACATGCTGTGTAATTGGATATTCTGTTATTGTTTGCATCTTATTCTCAGAGTTAGTAAAACTGCTGAAACTAATTTTACATTACAAGTTTTAATTCAAAAAAGCATTTTATATTTATTTACATGTAATTAAATTCTTTACATTCAGTATAAAATCTTTTTATTCTTTTGAAAAATTGTAGGCCCTCCGCCTAGTGTCCAGGTGATGTTTAGGCCTCCTCCTTTAAGAGCTAGTATACCTCCTCCTCCTCGTATGCTGCCTCCTGGTGTACCTCCACCTCCACCAGGGAGACCCACTTTACCACCTCCTGGTCTACCTATACGACTAGGAGCTCCACCCATTCGTTTGCCACCAGGTCCACCTCCAGGTAAAATCTTATTTTATTTCTTTTAAATTTGCTGCTAAAATAGCATTTAAAATATATATGTATATATATTTTTTTATTTTATGGTCATTATCAAAATGTCTATATTGTTACTGTTAACAGTATAAAGTTTACATAATATGAATTAATAATTATAAACAATATAAAGTTATAAATTCCTTTATTTAACTGATGATCAAAATGCCATTATTTAACTGAGATCAAAATGCTTTTATTTAACTGATTCTTGTAGGAGAATATATATATAAGATTAAAAAAATATGTAAATCAGCTTTATAATTTAATTTATTAATAGCTTCTGAATTCCTCATTTTTAATGTGGGTATTTCGTTTTTCTATTCTAAAAATAACATTTCTGGACTGCATCATTTCTAGGTAAATCTATGCCAGAGCTTGTGTAACACTAATAAAGTTATTTGGGAACCTAAACTCTTGAAAACTGAAACCTGTCTAATCTAAACTAAAACCTTTCTCTTAACAGACTATCATATTGGATAAATCCATACTTTTAGTTACACCCTCTCTGCTGCTTGGACCAGGGTTCATACGTCCTTAAGAGTCTTTAAAAGTCCTTAGGTTTTTTTGGGGATCAATTTTTGGTTCTTAAAAGTCCTTAATTTTGACCAAATTTGGCTGGAGGTCCTTAATTTTAATCACCTGAAATTTCCATCTGTTTTTACGACTGCCATTTTTAATGTCAGTTAGCATTTTGGACAAATATTTTTGATGATTCATTGGTAAATGTAGTTATCTTTTGAATGGGTGAACAGGTTCATGGATTATAATTTGTTCCTATTTCTAATAGAAATCATGAATACTCAAGTTTCTGAGCAAGAAGTGCAACATAAGCATTTCAAAATTATTTAATTTTTTCTAATGAAGAGCTGTTAAACAATGTTTCACTTTTGGGGATGTGAATATGTAATAAACGGTTCTAAATTTGATGACTAAAAATTTTGGTGATTTTATGATCAGTTTCTATAGAAAATTTTTATTCCGGGAATTTTTCGACGATATTTTTTTCAAAACATTACAACATTGATAAATTTAATTAAAATAATGGAAGTATATTGAAATCGTATTCAAGAAATAACATTAAAATGAAGCATTTTTATTTTTTGCTATCATATTATAAAGTGACATTACTTTCCATTTTGATGACTTATTATGCAATATTTTGAATCTGAAAAATAAACAAGGTAAGAAATGCTTAAGTTGTGCTTTAGCACAAAAAAATTTTTTTAAAAACAATTCTTAGCAAAAACAAAACTATGTAATTAATTAAAACTGCCTTCATTTTAATTTTTCCATAAGTTTTTTTTTTTGTGTAATTGTCGTAATATGCATAAGTTTTCTCTATAAAATTAATTTTACACTTTTTTTCCTCTGATTCCCCCCTCCCCTCCAAATGTTTCTGGCTTTTTGCTGTTACAGAATTGGTAGGATATTTTTCTTTGGGATTTTAGACATTTCAACTTGGAAAGTTTAGAATGATTTGAAGGCAAGATTTATAGACCCACGAATCTAGAAGATTCCAGAAAATGTCTTCATAGTATTAATACATAATGGATGTATTTTACAGAAAGTATGTGATGCACTTCTACTTTTTGGAGAGTTTTCGGAAGGACAATGAAAACATAATACTCAAATGTTTTACTTCTGATACTAGAAGTCTTTTCTTAGCATGTTTATCTTCCCTTTCTTTTCTTAACTTATCACTAGACACAAGGATGGAAAATATCAAAAATGCTTCTAATCTTACCGCATGAACAGCCATTTATAGAAAGGAATTTTTCTATTAATAAAGAAATAAAAAACTGACAATTTAAAAGATTCATCTTATATGTCTCAATGCAACATCAGTGGGTAGCTAGGGTGGAACAAGGGGGGACATCTGTCCCCAGGCACAGCATCCATGGGGTGCTAAACTGATGTTACAGAATTTAGAATGAAATGTTTTTCATTCTTGGCATACAGAAGAGGGTGCAAAATCTTCGCTTGTCCTTGGGCCCTGAAAACCCTAGCTACAGCTCTGTGCATTATACACAGGGCTGGCGCTACACATTTTCCCACCTGATGCTAAATCTGATCCAATCTGTGTGGATCTTAAATTCTGCTGCCTAGTGCCTTCCTAAATTCTAAAATTTTTCCATTTCTAGATTTTGTTGCTCGGTGTGTCACTCAATTCTAAAAATTCTGCTATACCGGCCCTGTAACCACCCCTTACCATATATCATTTCATATTTATTCTGAGTGTTCGTATTACTAAAGAAATAAAATTAGCACCTTTTCCTATACGTTCTAAATGCATTTAGTTTTTTAGAATAACAGAAATCTTTAATTAAATCCAAAAATTCTAAAATGAACAGGAAACATCTGGAAGAAAGAAAGTGAATACATAAAGAGAAAGAAAATTATTTTTCAAAGATATGTAAGTTACTATTATGTAAATTAAGCAGTTGTTTATAATTTTAGCCTTTGCTGTAATTTTCCCTTTCCACTTCCTCACCAGAATGAAAATCACTTAGATAGTTTTAAACTAAGGTTTTGGGGTTGTAAGACAGAATTTGTTTCTGGCCTCTGTTTGCATGCTGCATTAGTCCCTAACAGCTGTGGTAATTTGTAATTATTTGTATTTGCATTATGGCTGCCACTATTTGAATTTGTTATACGATAAGTTATGTGTTTGTTAATGAGCCAGCTTAGAGTAAAATTAAATTTTGTGGTCTTTGACTACTAGTCCACATTTTTAGTTTGAATTTGATTGTTCCTGTTTAATTGGATCCCCATAAGCTGTAATAGATTTTGCTAGCATAAGAACATGCCTTTGTATTCTAAGGTCTTTTTAAATAAGAAGTTTTTTAAACCTTTATCTGATTTTGTAGTTACTTTCTGATCAAGCGATAATTTGGTTCACATCTTATTGAGTTTTGGACTATTTAATTTATATCAGATCAAGTAAAATCTCATAGGTACATAATCGAGAGATTAACAAGTTAAGAGATAAAACCCCAGAAACTAGTGGGAATATTGGTTTGCAAATTGAAACAAATTTTTAATTGTTAGAAAAGATGCTTACAGAGAAGGAAATTTATATAAATTAGCCAGAATGTCTGGAAAGACTTCAAATTAAAAAGATGCGCAAATATTTTGTTGAGTATTGTTGCTACAAAATGTAAATGTTTTGATGCTTTTAATGTGTAGTTATCATAATATAATTTAAGAATCAATGTCATAAATTGCATGCATTTTAAACTGTGACATGTTAATAGATTATGATCTTAACAGTGACCATGTAAATCTATAATGACTAAAGTTATCTAGCTGATTTAATTATTTGCAACTAACTAGTCACCCTTAAAAGTTATCTTTGCATATTATTGCCTTTCATTAATCTTTACCGTGGTCACAAAATATAGCACAAAAATGTAAAAAATTAATGTAAAACTTGTAGAGTTCCTCAGTCCTTTTGTACTAAAATGCACGTTGAGGAACCTAGTGAACTTGTTAGTGACTTATCACTGAATTCAAACAACTAAGACGTAGACTCAAAAATGGTTAACTACTGTTTATTTCACTCAAAATAAGTTGAACATTTGACCCTTTTTCGGGCTTACAACAAAGTCTCCACTTGGGCTTAAACTCAGAATAAGAACTAAATTAGAACTAACTAAGAAACTTTGCTGAAGTTAACACAGGTCTAACGTAGTTGGCCTTTAATTTAAACTAGGCAGCAAATATCAAAAGGCATGTAATATACGGCCAAGTGTAACAGCTTGTAGAGGGGCTTAGCCCGAAGGCAAACGCGCTACTCAGGATTCTTAGCTCTCTCTCTGTCTCGAAATAAGTTGAACCTTCCTTAAATACTACTTCTAACTCATTTGAATTCAAAGTGATTCTAAAAACTCATTGTGGTAGGGAGTTGTAAGTGGATATAAGAATTGATAGGAAAGCATCTTGAAATTAAAATGTACCTTCCATTTTTCCCCATCAGAATTTAAGTACTGGAACAAAAAGGTCTCACAATGACCTTGTTGAGAGTTTTAAATTCTAGAAAAACTTCCTCTGAATTTTACTTTCTAACAAATTCAAAGTAAAACTAAGATAAAGAAAATTATTTTTACAAGTTTACTTGCTTGAGACTGGAACTACATGCATCGTCTTGCGATCTTGAAAACATCATGATAATTTATGCCGTCCTTCCAATATGTCTGGAAGGAAAAAGCATTAATACTGTATACAAAGAAAATTTTCCAATTTCCTGTCCAAATTACATTTTATCACATTTATTTGGCTCTCAATCAAATTTCATTGACTCATACTGTTAACTCATTTTCCCCAACCCTCTCCAGAAGTTTGTTCTGTAAAAAGCAAGTGTGTGAATTTTGTGTTGAAACGAACAACACTACCATCTAACCAACTTCCTAAAGGTAAAAATAAAAATCTAGATGCTCTAGACCTAAAATGACACCTTAATACCAATACTACACCGGGTATGCTACACATGCGAAAGTGTTTTAAGCTTTCGTGTAACTGGAGAGCCTAACTTTAACGCATTCATTCTGTTAACTTTCTTTCAAGTATTACATTTAAATAAAGTTTGAACTTTAAAACACTCTTACTTTCATCATCTAAAATTTTACTGTCAGTACAAACTTTACACATTTAAAACATTTTGATATTCTTTTTACACCAAAATGTACACATTTGCTGTACATAATTTACAATCCCAAAATTTAATTTTAACATCTAGTTTACAAACACTTGGTTCATAAATTCAAGTCTCTCAGACTAAAAAGTTCACTTTCTCACAAACTTGCGAATTTAAAAAAAAATCTTGCTTTTAGCAGCTTCTAACAATTGTTCTCATGTGAGAAAAAGCAACTTTGAACAAAATGATATAAACTAAACTTCAATTCTAAGTGAGAAAACAAAGAAGATTTTTTCTTATCTTTTTGTTTTTTGTAATCCTCCATTCTTTTGTACATAAATTGTTTCCAACTTGGGAAATTCAGGCTTTGAAGTCGGACTTTCCTCGTAGGACAGCCTTCATTTTCCCATGGGAATTCCTTCCTCTTTAAGCCCTTGGCGATGAATCAAGGTGATTTTCTTTCTGGTTGAGGATTCTAGTAGTTGGCTCTGCGCTTGACTTTCTGTGACTTCCTTGCCTCTGGCTCCTTTATCTTCCTTTTGGAGTTCCGTATCTGTGGGAATGACATGGATGTAGAATCCACCAACATTTTACCCCTCAGACTTCTTTGTACTGGATCTTATCTGGCCTCTGTTGGGGCGGTTGTAGATGGGTAACTGCGAATGTCTGATGAGGTTTTTTTTTTTTTTTTTGTTGAGTCTGGACCTCTTTGTGGTAAAACAGTTCTCCTTGCCATCGTGGTTGATGATTTCTTTTTCTCTGGCCCTGGGATTGGTTGCAGTGAAACTCGCTTTGAAAGAGATCTTTCAAAACTTCAAAATCAGTTCAACTCTACGGTTTCACTTGATCAACATTAGCCACTGTTTTCTGACTATTTGTATCCTTTAAATATAAAGTTGTAAATCTAATTTTCTTGATAACAAAAGGCCTTTCAAACCTGGGCTCAAACTCTTTGTTTTCTGGTTCAGATAAGGAATGTTTCACTTTCAGTACTTTTTGACCTACAGAATATTCCACCTATTGCCTATTCTTATCATAGTAAATTTTCTGTTTCTGTCTGGCTGAATCCGACTTTCTTATCACCTCATCTATGATTTTCTGGATACCCTTTAACTAAATTCTTCTTGCCTTGCCTTTGTTGCACAAAAACGAGTTTATAAGGGAAATAAAATTTTAAATTAATTAATTAAATTTTAAAATAATTAAAAACATATAGTTTTATCTGTTTTAATAATTTAATGGAGGCATTGCATTTTGTTTTTGATTGGTAAGTTAATTTATTCAAAGTAAGTAAAGCCTGTCTTTCTTAAAAGTTAATCTTCTTGGAAGATGACAAAAGTTTCATGCAACTGAGCCATTTTCTAAGAACTGAACTAAGCTCAGCTACTAGCATTGAATTGTTTTATTCACTTAATTTAAAGTGGGGTCTCATTTTTGTATTACAAATGGAATAACAGCAAAGTGTTGATAAATAACTGATTATGGCTCAGTCTATGAAGTGTGTCTTGAAACTGCACAATGATAATTCAGTTGGGAGGTATCGTTGGAGAAACTGGATTATATTTGGATTATACAGAAGGCTGTTATGTAAATCCCTAGACAGTTAGCTCATTTCATTTGGTAACTAATTTTCGGGGAAAAGCTTCAGATTGCTATTTAAATCTGAATTAATTGAACCGTAATAATTTTATTTAAGTATTGAATAATTAAAATTAATATAAAAATTCCAGTTCAAAATTTGTATCCAGAATTTTGTCCTAATTAAAAATTTCTTTATAGTTTTCTCATTATAGATATATTTTTTAACACTGTTTTACATTTGACTCTTCTCATTTTATAAAAGTAAATATATTTATAGTTTTCACATTTGCCAATTAAATATTTGTTGAAAATATTTTAGGCATGCCTCCTCCAAGACTTTTAAGACCACCTACAGCTCCACCTCCTCGATTACCAACAACTCCATCATCTACTCCTGTTCTTCCTCCTAATACAACTGCAAATACAACTACAACAGCTGCAACGGCACCCAGTGTGACTGTGCTTAGTGCACCACCTAGTTTAATGCAACGGCCTAAAGTTTTAGCAACAGAAGAAGAGACACAAAGATCAGCAACAATAGAAGCTAAACCCCAAATTAGAAATCTGAGTGCTGATGTTATGAGGTTCATGCCAACTACATTAAGAGTAAAGCGTGAAGATCGGCATAAGAAAGGAGGATCTAAAACTGGAACAACTTGTAAGATTTCTCGTATTTATTTGATGATGATATTTGTGTATGAATAGTAATTGTTTTTTAAGGCAATTCTTTCTGTTGATAATTAATTAATGTTATTGTGTAATGAATTTATACTGTATTGATAGGTTTTTTAAATTCACATTAGTTTTAAATAAAATTACAGTATATTTATTTCTTTACATAAGTGTAACCTTTCTAGATCGTATTTGATAATGAAAACTGAATTCATGTAATTAAATGCATATATATATTCTTTTTTAAAAAAACTGAATTTTGTTTTTGATAATTATCATTCATTTGCTGTATCTTTTTATTAAAAACTATTTATGCAGTATACTGTGAAAGAACTTAAATATAATTGAGTCTTTAATTTTATGTTGTGGACTCAAATAAAATTAAAGACTCAACTATAGAACTTCAGTAATTCGTAGAAAGTATGTTTCCAGTTTTTAAATCTTTGGCAAGTTTACTGTCTGTTTCTGAAGAAAATATATATATTCAAACTGTAGAGAAAAAATTATTTTTTGACCAAAAAAAGGCACCTTCAAAATTTATTAGGGCATATCAGTCTTTCATGTATTATTATTATTTTCCAGAATGAAGTCAAAATCAAACAAAGCCATATCTGAAACATTTTTTGCATTTACTACATATGAGCTATAATAATAACTTGAATTTTCTCTCTTGGCTAGATATATATGTCTGTCATCTGAAATCCAAAGTTATCAGATTAATTTAAAAAAAGGAGATAAGTATTAAATTAAGTTAATAAATTATGAAATGCAGCAAGTTGTTATTTCAAAAACTTATGAGTTTCTTGATTACTGCTTCAAATAATTCATTGAAAAATTCTTAAAGAACAGCTTGAAATAGTTCAGTAACTGGCTTAATCAGAATTAGCGCATGCAAGGTCTTATAGAAGCCTTTTTTTAAGTAGAGCGGTTAGAGAGATGTATACTATTTTAAACATCACAGCTGTACTTCGTTATTACATTCTTAAGATTTTCTGTAAAAAAACATACAGCCCTGATCCTGTAATAAAGGATTTTGGGTAGATTACTAGCTTTTGTTAAGTCATTATATCTGCCAAGCCTTGTATACAGAAAATGAATATTTTCAAAATTATAGGGGTAATTGTGTGATCAGCGTGATATGTTTGCACTTCTTTTATAAAATAGTATAAACTATGTATCATGCAGCAAAATATGCAAAAAAAGTTCTTCAGATTTGCTAAGGAAAAATTTTTTTGTATGTGTTGCTGTTAAATTTCAAAGCCAGATGAATTTTAAGAATAAGAATCTTTGGCAATAATCTTTGAAATCTTTTGGAATATGTATTTTGGCAGCCACCCAGATGGTATAGTGGTTAGGGGAGCCGACTGCGATATCAAAGGGCCTGGGTTCAAATCCTGGAAAAGGCGTAGCTGTCCATCCCTTCATAGGAGGCAAAGGTGGCTCACCCACTGGATGCCCCCATAATAAAGTGACCACCAATTCTGGCCTTAGTAGTGGTCAAGCCGAAGTCGGCTGAGTGCCCGCCATTGGTTTAAAAAAAAATGTATTTTTGCAGCAACTTAAGTAGAAGTCACCAAATTTTGTAAATATTCCAAACTGGCAAATATGCACATAAGCATTCTTCAGGCCAGCAATCTTTTAGTCGAACAAAGTCACCAATTTCTAATCATTCTTTTCGTTGCATTCCAAGCTCTCTAGTTTTTATAGAGAAATCATGATATTTTTTGCCTTCAACTCTATTATAAAATATTGCTACTGTAATTTTCAAGCAATGGAAGAAACTGCAGTAAAATTGCTGTAGAAATACATTATTTTGCCACAAAATCTCTAACGAGAATAATGATGAGATGCATCTTGTAGATATGTGGGGTGCAGTGCCAAGTTTGTACAGTTTTCTTAAGTAAAACCAAATCACTGAGTGCATGGGAAGAAGAAATTGCTAAAAAATAAAGTAGGAATTTGTGAAAAATGTAGTTGTTTTATTTTTACTTCCTTGTATGAAGTAAAAAGGAAGTATTGTAATCACGAAAAATTTCAGGTAGTATATTTCAACAAAAATATCCATTTTGACTGCTATGAAATGCAATTTATTGACGTTTTTGCATGGCATCTGTATGTAAGAACAGAATAAAGGACTCTTTTTTCCCCAAAAAAATTGTAAATTGATTTAAAAGGGATTCAGAAGAGATTTTTTCGTGGCGTCTGTGCGTACGTACATAGGTATGTATGTATGTATCTCGCATAACTCAAAAACAAGTAGCCTCAGAGCATTGAAATTTTGTATATAGGACTGCTATAACATGTAGATGTGCATCTCTTATTTTGGTTGCAATCAGCCAAACCCAAAGTACATTAAATATATGTATATATATATATATATCCACTCTGTTACTAGGGTCAATAAGCTCAGTTTCTTTATTCCTATATGTTTGTAAATTGTCCATTTTTTTGCTTTAAATGATTGAATCATGTTGTTCTTATTGTTCGGTTAAGGTTTTTATGCCTTTAATAAAACTGCATGCAAGATTTGTAGAATTATCAACAATTTAAATGTTGTTTAAGTGCAGCTAAGCCTAATTTTTTTTGGCCAAAACAGCCATATTTGTGTACATTTGAAACTTAGCAGAACAGTGGATTTGTTGCCAATCTAGGGAAACTAAGCTTCTCAATAACAAAGCTAACGCCTTATTTTATTATTGCAAATTAAATCATGCTTAATCCATTCTGGGATTTATTCAAAGAAATAAGTGTTTAAGATTTACTTCATAATTTTTAATATAGAAATTTTGAGTTTTTGTATATTTTTGCCTTGTCGCAAAGGGAGAACTGAATTAATTGAATAAAAAATACTAAATCGTCCGTAAAAAACTTTTTTTTTTTGTTTAATTTCTTTTACACATTGTTTTAGATTTATTATAGTATTTGAATAGAGCATATGGCAACGATTAGGTAATTCTCTAGACGATATACATAATTTTTGTGCATTCTGAGTTGTAAAATGAATGAAATGTAATGCTGTTAAGTGAAGTTAGCACCAGAATGTTGCTATGGTAAACAAATATAGTGAATTTTAAAGAGTGTATTTATTCTGTTGTGGTTTATGCACTATTGATCTAGTAGATTTAATTCAATCCAGTAAGTTTAAATTAAATGCAAAATGCATATAATTTATTAAATATGCATTTAATTTAGTATTCTGTACAAGGAAGTCATGTGGTGTATACATCAGATTTTTTACATTTACCAATAATGGTTGGCAAAAGCTGAAACTATAAGTATATTGCTTTGTATTTTGAATTTTGATTGTATAATAATTGATTAAATTTGTAATTTATAGTAATGTATAATGAGATAAAGAAATATGCATCTCTGTCTTTTGGAGGATATGAAATGTTAAAGTTCATTTTAATTACAACAAATTATTTTATAAAAATATTTTTCTAATTGCAATAAAACCAGCTTGTGAATTAATAAATATAATATAATTGATCTGTGTATGTCATAATTAAGTTTGAGATTCTAAAATAAGTATAAAAGGGTAAAATTTCACTAAACTCAATTTTTAGAAGGGAATAATCAGCTTAAAATCACAAATTTATAATTTTTCTACTGAATATGTTGTGTATGACATATGTATAGTTTTATAAAAGATATATACACCAAAATTACTTAAATTAAAAACTATATATATACAGTTTTTTTTAAAACAAATTCTTATCTTATTCTTATATTTCCAGTTCTATTCTTATCTTAGTAGGTAAATTCCAGTTTCTTTAAGCAGAACTTTTATTAAACCAAAACCACCATTTATTCTATTTGTATTGTAAGGATGTGA
>KK117289.1:187616-210642 GCA_000611955.2 Stegodyphus mimosarum | reverse complement strand
TGAAATAACTGATTAAATTTGCTAATCTAAGTTTATCACTCGGCAGTACATAAATTAGACATTTTAGGTTATTGTATGGAATTTTCAATGTTTCATATTACAGTTTTACATGGAATTTTCAATGTTTCATATTACGATTTTACATGAAATTACAGCACTTTGGAGTTATTTCTCATGAATTTATTTTACTCCGTTCATGATTCGGATTCTTTATTGTGTCAAAGAGATGATTTCGATGAGATTTAATAAAATGACTCATAAGAGGATACTTTATGAAAAACTTGTCATAAACAATTTTCTTAATTTTGCTTTAAAATATTCCTGGGCAATCGTTTTGATCCCTGAAAGAAATATAAAAAAAAACATATTTCAAACACTGTAAATGTCAACACCCTGTATGCTCTTATTCTTTTGAAAGTATGAAAGACTAATCTTTTTAAAACAAATTAGAAAATTTATTTTGTAGAACATATGTATATCCATTTCATTTAAAATCAAGGGAAAATCAAAATTTGGATATAATAATGGTTTTGTTCGAAATTCTCCTATGAAAGTAAATTGACGTATAATTCTTTATAAACATTTAAACTGTTCTGAAAAATATTTTTGCTAAATTTATATTTTCTAAAATTTTAAATCATAGATTAAAATTCTCTTCAGCAAATATTAAAAAGAAGCCTAAGCGTGCTCTCTCGCTCTCTCTACGGATACCACTAAGATGCAAAGATTTGAGAAATTATCTCATCAGACTTCCCTTCACAAACGGACTCTATATATGAGTGTTCGGAGAACGTTTTCACAGCTAACGTAAACGAAATCCAATTTCATAAAGATAATTCTCTCTGCAGATATACCTCCTGTGCCCGATAGTCCAAATTAAATTTGTTAAAGTTAAATAATCAAACACAACTACTATATCTCAAATTTTCTTTTTTATATTGCAACAACAAAATTTATGAAAAAAAAAACACAGATTTAAAGCTTTATTATTGCTATAAGTTCATTTCAAAACATAATAGTAATGAATACATTATTATTAATTCATTAAATTATTCATCAATTATTTTATTAATGAAAATAGATTATTAAATATTGCTTTCCAACCTGCTGACATATATACAGCTAGTTCATATTTGCTATATTTTGTCAAGTTCTGTTCTCAATTTCTAATTTCTAGTTAAAAAAAGACATAAAATTCACAAATTATTACCGAAATTAATTAGAAGTAGTAAATGTTATATAAGAACTGCATACATTTTGCTCTTAATAAATAAATACAGTTTAGTTTAAATTAAATCAAAATAAACCTCGAAAAAGTCTCAACTATGGTAATCTATTCTGGACTATTGTCCAGCGTCCGACAAACATGTAAATTTTACTGCATCTATGGAGGGGACAAATGACCACTCTAACGACTTTTCTCATCAGGGAATAGTAAAGGAGAGGGAAAGTTGTTTTGGATTGCGCCGTCGTTAAGGTTATATTATGAGAATTTAAGTGAGGTTTTAGAAGGTTAAGCCTACGCACGATTCACCATCTCATAGCTTCGTCTAAGCGATGATGTATGCTCATTTCACCTAAAAAACAACAGAAAACAAAAGGTTTATCCAAGAAAGAGCACTATGTTAGTCGGCTCGGCACGTTCAGCTTTTTATTCTTATATGTCGGTAAATTGTTAATTTTCTGCTTTAAAAATTATTGAATTATGTTCTTCTTATCTTCCGGTTAAGGTTTTTATGCCTTTAGCTAATCTGCATGCAAAAGTTGTAGAATTATCAACAATTTAAAAGTTGTTTACGTGCGGTTAATCCTAATTTCCTTTACCATAGCAACCATATTTGTTTAGATTTGAAACATAGCAGAATAGTGAATTAAGTCTTTCTGCACCTTCAGTATCTTTTAGCCGAGTGGGACCGAAATTAAACTTTTAGTTTTGTGCACCGAAAAATCTGCCTTCTTGCTGCCGGCCGAAATGCTTGTTTTCGAAATTTTAATTGTAAAATTGTTTTTTAATTGTTTTAACTGTATTTGGTACTTTATGTTTTTCTATAGTTTTCAATTTTTAATGAAGATTGTTTTGTATTAGCTGAGAAATATTAGCGCCAGCCTGTCTCCGACAGAGGAGAATGTTGACGAATAGCGCATACGCACTAGAAGCAAAGCTGAACTATCGTCTGTGAGAAACTGTTTTTTATACTTTTTTTATTTCCTTTTAGATTTATTGCAGTTTGCTTAGAACATGTAGCTTCTTAAAATAATATACATATTTGTGCATTCCGAGTTGCGATTCAGATGTGACACTGTAAGAAAGGAACCTAGCGCCAGAGTGTCACTAGGGAAATAAATATATTGAATGTAGAGTGCGTTGTTTCTAATATACGTGTGGTATTATATTGCTGTGATTTATAGTTATCGACGAGAAATAGATTCATTACAATTTCTGGCCGTTCAGAGCCGGAACAGCTAATAAAGTTTAGAGACTGTGATATTACTTTCGGTTTTTTGAAACGAAGGATTATTTACGATACTTCCAGATTGAAGTTCTGTAGAAACAAAAGGGTAAGTACCCTTTCCTTTTTTGAAGCTGTTTATTTGTTTATTGACTTTTGCTAATTAAAATGTCACTAAAGGAGATATTAGCGAAAAAACTACATTGAAAATACAGTTGACAAAATTAAAACAAAAAGTTGCGGACGAAAATGTCCAAAGAAGTGATTTGGAAATACTAAAGAATAAATTTAAAGCACTTGAGACAGAGATAAATTCCAGTTTCGATTCTTTGTTTGGGTTATGTACTGATGAAAGTATTGATGCTTATGTAAAAGAGAAAGAAGAGATTGACGATATTCTCTTAGATGTAGAAGTCGAATTAAATCGCAAATTAGCTGAACTTTCCAAAGAAAATAAATGGGAATCTTCGGGTTGTACGAATGCTGAGAACAATGTTAAATTACCCCAAATTACTCTGCCAACGTTTTCGGGTAACTTACATGAGTGGCTTTCGTTTAAAGATATCTTTTTAGTCAGTGTTGATTCGAATCTTAATTTAACAGATGCGGTCAAAGTACAGTACTTAAAATCTGCGCTAAGAGGAGATGCTTATCGTATTGTGCAGTCAATATCTGTAGTTGACTGTAATTATAAATTAGCCTTTTCATTACTAGAAGAAAGGTTCTCTAATCACCGCGAACAAGTGTATGCTCATATGAAACGATTTATGAATATGAATCCTATGCAAAATGAGTCAGCGATATTAAACTTGATTGACATTACAAATGAATGCGTGAGGTCATTAGAGGTTTTAAATCAGAATGTTAAAGGGTTTTCTTCCAATGTATTTGCATACATTTTAGGGCAAAAATTAGATCCTAACTCCAAAATATGGTGGGAAAGAAAATTAGAGAAAGAAAACTTGCCTACTTTTAATGATCTTATAGAATTTCTTAAAGATCATGCAAAAACACTCAACGCTTCAAAGAGTGTGATTAATACAAAAAAAGTTACACACAGAGTTACCGCTGTCGTTTCTAATGCAAACGAAAAACATGCACAGAATTCGTGTAGATTATGCAATTTAAGTAATCACAAGTTTTTTAATTGTCCTAAGTTTCAGAAATTAAGTGTAAAAGAAAGAGTAGAATTTGTGAAAAACATAATTTATATTTTTGTTGTTTTAATTTGCAGAGTGTGACAAATTGCGCTTCCAATTACTTATGCAAGAAGTGTAAGAAAAAACATAGCTTTCTTTTATGTTATCAAAACGAAAGTAATACCGTTGGTACTTCAGTAGAAGGAACAGACAGTTCAGATCAGAACGAGTTGGGTAATCAAAACAGAAACGCATTAAATGTACATGAGCCTGCATTTCAAGCTTAAACTCAAAACGAAACTTTTACAGCAGCTACGGGCACTAACAGTGGGAAAAATGTAATCTTATCTACCGCTTTTGTATTTATTGAGACTAATGATGGAACTTTAATTAAGGTGAAAGCGTTGTGTGATAGTGGAAATGTTTCTTGTTTTTGCACCACTGAATTAGCAGATATACTTAATTTAAAAAGGAAAAAGACAAACATTTCGGTTTGCAGTATATCAGGTATTTCAACTACGATAAAACGAAAAACAGTTGCTCTTATCTGTAATCAGAAACAAACGTATAAAAGAAGACTAGAGGTTTTGGTAATTCCGAAAATAGCAGGTTTAACTCCCGCAAAATTTATCGATGTTAGTAATCTTATGATTCCTGAGAAGCTGAATTTAACGGATTCGGAATTTTATAAACTAGAGAAAGTAAGCCTGTTGCTTGGAGCGGAAGTTTTCTATGATATGTTACGATCTGGTCAAATCTATGTTCCTCATGCAGGTTTGATATTACAAAACAGTGTGTTTGAGTATATAGTTAGCGGAAATTGAAATGATTCACTGCGAATTAATTTATCGTATTGTGGGTTAATAAATGCTAATTCAGAGAGTGAATTGAAAATGTTTTTCGAGCTAGAATCATTAGGAATTAAAGATGATCCTTACTGTCATGAGGAAGACAAAGCATTGTAAATATTTAATAAGACAGTTTGTTTTAAAGCTGGTCGTTACGAGGTTACTTTACCTTGGAAAAGGGACTGGAGTGAATTAGCTGATAATTACCGTGTAGCAGAAAATAGATTAAAAGCTCTTGTAAAGCGAATGAATTATGACAAAACACTGTTTTCTACATATAGTGAAATATTATATGAGTATCTCAAGCAGGGTATTATTGAGAAAGTGTCTGATGAAAATATACCTGTTGATAAACCAGTCTTTTACCTACCACATCAACTGGTATTTAGAGAAACCAGTGCTTCAACGAAAACTAGAATAGTGTTTGATGGCAGCTCACATGAGTTCGGGCAGTTATCACTGCACGATTGTCTATGGACAGGGACAAATTTGAATCCTCACATGTTCCATCTGGTAATTAATTTCCAATTAAATAAAGTTGCAATTTCAGCGGATGTAGAAAAAGCATTTTTGCAGATTGCTTTGGCAGAAAAGGATCAAGATGCAGTTCGATTCCTGTTTGTGGAAAACACACAATTAAAAGATTTGAAACTAGCCACATATAGATTTAAGCGCGTAAATTTTGGGATTAAGTCAAGTCCGTTGTTGTTGGCTGCAACAATTAAAGAACACATTCGAAAATATCGAGACGAGCAGCCAGATGTATTTGAAATATTGAATTCTTGTGTTTATGTTGATGATTTTATTACCGGACAGGACAGTGTAGAGGAGGCTCTAAGCTTATCGCGTAAAGCTAAACAAATTATGAGTGAAGCAAATATGAACTTGCGTAAATGGGTATCCAATGATCCTAAGATGGTGATAAAATGGGAAGAAAAAGAGTTCGAGATCCATCCACATAAAGTCAATGACTCAAACGAGACACTTAAGATCTTGGGAATGTTCTGGGATACTAATGAAGACAGTCTAAGCATAGATACAGACAGTTTGATGGAACTTCTTAAAAATAAGCGTAATACGAAACGGTTCATCTTGAAAACTGCAGGGAAGATTTTTGATCCTTTTGGGTTAATAACTCCATTTACTGTTAGACTGAAATTCTTGCTACAAGAACTTTGGGTTCGGAAATTGACATGGGATGATGAATTACCTACAGATATCTCGCAAGAGTGGGCAAAGTGGTGTTGTGAGTGTCATCATCTAAGTAAAATTGCAGTGTCAAGATTCATTTTGAATCCCGAAGCCGATTCCATAGAGATTCATTGCTTCTCAGATGCCAGTCAGAAGGCGTACGGTACTGTTGTCTACGTAAAACTGCGTAAGCAAGAAGAAATTTCTGTGAGTTTCGTTGCATCAAAATGTCGTGTTGCACCTGTGAAAAGAATTACGTTACCTCGTCTTGAATTACTTGGTGCATTACTAGCAGCACGTTTAGGTTCTGAAGTGAAAAAATTGCTCGATCAAAAGAAATCCTCGAGAATATTTTATTGGACTGATGCCAAAATAGTGCTGTGCTGGATTAAAGGTACCAGTACCAAATGGAAATCTTTCATCGCCAACAGAGTTAACGAGATTAGGAAGTTAACAAAGACGGTAGACTGGTTCCATTGTCCGACAAAAGAGAACTCAGCAGATCTTCTGACACGTAGTGTTGAAACTGACTTTCTTGTGAACTGTTTCAAATGGTGGTCATGTTATGACTTTCTAACACGTTCAGAGATTCTTCATCAGGACTTATCAATTGAGGTTGCTGAAGAAGTGTGTCCAAATGAACTTAAAAAAGACAATGAACTGCATAATGATTCTAACTTAGTTTTAATTGCATGTAATGAACCAAACCTCTTTAATGATATTCTTAATTTGTCTGCTAATTATACTAAACTTCTTCGTCTTGTAAGTTTCATTTTCAGGTTTATCCATAATCTTAAGAACTCCAAGGTAAGGAGGTATGGAATACTTACTATAGAAGAGATAAAGGATACTGAGGTGTATATTTTATTAGAGGCCCAAAAAAGTGAGTTTCGAGAAGAAATAAATCAATTAAAAAGAGGTAAGTGTGTAAACCCCAAAAGTAAAGTAGCATCGCTGAATATGTTTCTCGATAATGTGGGACTAATTAGAGTGGGCGGACGATTGTCCTATTCAGACCTACCCGCCAATAGTAAACAGCCTGTTGTTTTACCTAGTAAACATCGTTTAACTACTATTATTTTAGAGCATTTTCATTTGAAGTACTTTCATTTAGGATCACAATCTCTATTACATCAGGTACGACTAAGATTCTGGCCACTTAATGGCAAAAACAATTGTAGAAAGATCGTCTACAGATGTGTGACACGTTTTAAGAACAAACCCATCACAGTTCAACAAATAATGGCTGAGTTGCCCAAAGAGCGTGTCGCACCATCATACCCATTTAACATAACTGGTGTTGATTTCTGCGGCCCATTTGCTATAAAGTTTAAGAATCAACGTAAGGGAGTTTTGAACAAAATCTATATTGTAGTATATGTATATATGAGTACAAAAGCCATACACTTAGGCTTTGTGACAAACCAAACTAGCCAGTCTTTTATTGCAAGCTTAAAGCGTTTCTTCTCTAGAAGGGGAAAATGTAGCAGAATAATGAGTGAAAATTCTAAAACCTTTATTGGTACTAATGTAGAACTAAAAAAATATCAAAAATTGGTTGTGTCCAGATGATAATTTAGCAAAATTTTATACCAATGAAGGTAGGAAATTCATTCCTCCAAAGTCACCAAATTTCGGCGGAATTTGGGAGGCCGGGGTTAAATCCTTTAAGAGTCATTTGAAGAGAGTTATTGGCAATCAGTGTTTAACTTTGGAAGAATTCTTAACTGTTTTACAGAAATTGTTTTAACAGAAATTGAAGGAGTATTGAACTCAAGACCGCTTACTCCAATTTCAGCTGATTATAACAATTTTGAAACTTTGACCCCAGGTCACTTTTTGGTTGGCAGACCTATCACAACTCTTGCTGAGCAAGATTTATCCAACATAAATGAAAACAGACTTTCTAAATGGCAAAGAATCACTAAGTATACACAGAAAATTTGGAAATTATGGAAACGTGATTATCTTAATAATCTACAAGAACGTCACAAATGGAAATTTTTAAAAGACGACGTACAGTTAGGAACTCTTGTATTAATAAAAGATGAAAATTTGCCTTCAACCAAGTGGTTAGTGGGGAGAATAACTGAAGTTTTTCACGGTAGGGATAACAAAGTAAGAGTAGTAACTGTAAGATAGCCTAATCAAAATTTGTTAAAGCGAAATGTTCGAGATATATGTATACTTCCTGTAGAATGATTGTCTTATCTCTACTATAAACACCATGTATATTCTTTAGCATGATTTGTTCTTGTTAAGTATTATTGTTGTGCCTTTATATCAATATTCTTTGTAATAATTGTTTTTGAAATTGTTAATTTCAACGCCGGGAGTGTTTTGTATTAGCTGAGAAATATTAGAACCAGTCTGTCTCCGACAGAGGAGAATGTTGACGAATAGCGCATGTGCACTAGAAGCAGCGCTGAACTATGGTCTGTGAGAAACTGTTTTCTTATACTTTTTTTTATTTCCTTTTAGATTTATTGCAGTTTGCTTAGAACATGTAGCTTCTTAAAATAATATACATATTTGTGCATTCCGAGTTGCGATTCAGATGTGACGAAAGGAACTTAGCGCAGAATAATGAGTGTCGCTAGGGAAATAAATAGTGCGTTGTTTCTAATATATGTGTGGTATTATATTACTGTGATTTATAGTTATCGACGAGAAATAGATTCATTACAAAGATATTTTGAGGTTTTATGTATTTTTGCTTTGCTGCGTGGGGAGAACTGAATTAATTAAATGAGAAATCTATTTCTAATGAAATTCGAGTTAATAAGTTTAAATAAAATACTGCGAAAATTGCATATAATTTAATATTCTGTTCTAGAAAGTCATGTGGTGTCCGCCTTAATTTTTTTTTATTTAGCATTTGAGTTGCTGTATGTTACTTATTGAAATTATTGTTGTAGTATTGCATTGATTTGCCTTAGTTGTAAGTAAGGCTTGCTGTCCAGGGATTGAACTGCTCGGGTCCTACAGTCTTTGCGAAGGCGTCATGTTACGAATTTTCTATATATGCCAATTAATTTTAGAGGGTACTATTCCGTTAGAGCCACGTCAGTTCAAAATGCGCCTTTTTTGCCACCAATTGTTGCCAAGTATAAAATTATGAAATAATCATACAGTTCAAAAGACTAAAAAAATTAGTTCCGTAAAAAGTAAACTTTTAAAATTTCTTAGTTCCTAAAGAAAGGAAACTTTTCTTTTTAATTTTTTAATCTACAATATTCTACATATAAATAAAAAATAAGAAAACAAAACAAAATTCAATCTAAACTGTCACAGAAATTCTATCAAAATATGACTCTAAATGGTTGCGAGCAGTGCTCAGCTGAACGTTTATTTCTCCATTTAGCACAGCCCTACAATCGCTCCATAGTTTGAGTATAATAACATCTATTTTCGGGGTCTACAAAATTATAATTGTGATTCACAGTAAAATGTTCATACTCAGCATTTCTTAATTCTTCTATCTTATATCCTTTCCAGCAGTATGAAAATATAAAGCTACCGTCCTTGATATTTTCCTGAATAGCAGTCATCAATGTTCTAGCGCAACAGTCGAGAACGGCGATCAGAAATCGTACTTTGCTTTCCCGGAATAAACCTTCGAAATACCCATTAACCTTTAAGAATACGTCCAACTTTGTTCTTTTCTTTTTGTGAAAAGACTTGTAGTAGTAAAAGTAGTAGCTAATTCCAATCAATTGTCGTATTAAGGCTGCTTTCTAACAGAAATTAACACAAATCAGTCGACGTCAATTCAATACTTTTTTTATTTCACAGCAAGAACGTACGTAACAACGCCATATAGGAGCTTTGTTTGAGTCAAAAGTTAACTTCATCGGATGATTTTGAGAACAAAGTCTATTGTTATGAATTATTCTTTTTTTCTGAAAAAATCTTATGACAGCCTTTTCTTCATTAGGTAATTGCTAAATTGCGTAATCCCTCTTGCTAAACAAAAATGGCGAAATATGGCAAAAAAAATAACGAATGATGATATTTGAAACTTTTAACTGTCGAGCCACTATATTTCGCCTATTGTAGCATTGTTTTCTTCCAATTTTTTCTTCGTTTTTAACTGACGTCGCTCTAATGGAATAGTACCTTTTGGTGAAATCGTAGTGTTTTTTTGCATAATATAGCATAAAAAGTCTTAAGAGACGAAGCTTTGCCAGAAGAATAAGATCACAGAGGCAAGTCTATTTAACATTGAACTAAACGGTTAGCTCGCTAAATTGGCGAGATATTGCCAAGGTGGCGATAATTTTGGCGAGTAACTTTTGTTGCCAAATTTAGCGAGAAGTCTTGAAAAGTTGCCAAACTTGGCGACCATTTTAATCTGGTCCCTGTATAACTATAATTGGTACTGTAATTGATCCTTTTATGTAACTGTAATCGTATTCGGCCCTTATATATAACTTTAATCGTATATGCCTTCTAGTTATTTCGAGAAATGGAAAGAGGAATGGATTTCCCGGCGGCCGGGAGAACACTATACTATATAAGACCGGATAGATCATCAGTTCGCAGTTTTTTAGTTTTGAACTGATTTCGGACTATAGATCCCTGTGCGAGCTTCGCTCTTTGGATGCGTTTTGCATTCCGTTGTGTTTAATGTTATTGTGTTTAATGTTATTTATGTCTACTGATGGTGCTCTGGCCTACTGAGAACAAACAGCTGTACGAGTACTTTTGTTGAAAGTTCCAGATCTGTAAGTGTCTCTTTTGCGAAAATAAAGTTTATTAAACCATCATCAGTTCTGTGTTCATTCAGTCCATTACAAACACGTACGCATGCAACAATATGTCATCTTTTTCAACCCTTATGTGTATAGCAGATTTTCATCTCGTTGAAAATAAAGCTTGTAGACACATTAGGTTATTTCGAAGCAGGAGACATGAAAAATGTGCAGTGCTCTCGCCGAGACTCGGACCTCTCGAATACGCGCCAGTTGTGCTGGCCATTACACCACGAAGACGGGACAAATACCTTATAAGTTTAATTTATTGAAATACCCCAGTTCTGATCCAAAAATCACAGCCCGAAAAATTGTTTTTACTGACAAAGACTTTAGAACCCTTTATGCCAATCCATCATTTCTCATATTTAGATGTGGACCTTTTTAGGATTCATACCTTTATGGAAAATCGTGGATGTGAGAATCTACGATTTTCAATGAAGATCTGAATGGCTAATTCAGAATTTTCCATAAATAGATTTATTTCATTCCTTGCTCAATAAATTAATAATTGAAATGAAAATCGGATTTCCATAAGGGTGTGCACACCTTTATGAAAAACGCCGGATTGGCATAAGAGTGCTAACAATCAGTTTGTGCATGCTTCCTTATCCCGTGGCACCGTTATGATGTTTGTCTTTTCGAGCAGCGACCTACCTGCATAAAGGAAGGGCACTGTTATGAAGGCGTTCCTGGCTCATAGGCCTTACCTCAACTGCAGTGTCAATATTAGTCAGTTTCTGTTAGGAAATTTTACATGAAAGCATGTTAGCTTGAATTTTTCAATTTTCCTCACGTTTTTTGACATAATCAGTTACCAAATTTAATTTAAAGTATTTCCAATAATATTTGTACTTGATAATTTGTAAGCATTAGTTTAATGAATTCCTAACCTTTTGCTTTGTGACATAGAGGAAAATTTATAGATTTGAAACCATTTGAGTTTTTGTATTTTTGACAGTTCTTGAGATTTTAATTCTTATCAGGTTTTACCCTTTCGATTTTTTACCTCATTGACTTATGTTAAAGATGCAGGTGACAAGCACAGGATAATCCTCCCTTTTTAAAATAAAGTAAACAAATTCCAATTATACCATTTTTATTATAACACCATTTAAACATTGGTGATGAATATAAATATTTCTTTGTTTAGATTTTGCGTACAAATTTATTCTACCTTTTTGGGTATTTTCAGTTGCATAAAATTTGAATTATTCTACAAACATACAAAACATTCATTACACTCAGAGAGGCATTGTATATTACAGGGATGGCCAAACTTAAAGACAATGGAAGCCGCATGATAGATTTTATGAACGTTCGAGAGCAAGTCCAAATTTATATCGTTTCAAAAATAATGGTACAGGTTTTGAATATAAAGAAACTTTTGAAGTAAATTCATGAATATGATATTAACATGATTATATATAAATATGAATAAATACATTTTATATCTACTGTTTTGCGCCCAAAAAATTTAAGTCTCAAGAAAATAAAAAATATGTAACGCTTGTACTGAGCAACTGAGCGTTTTTTCTTTAAGTAGAGAAACCGAACATTTTCGTCTGATTTTCTTTATACCTCTCCTTTTATAATTACTGTTGTTTCATTTTAGTAGAAATAAAATTAATCGGAGGCATATTTGTTGGTCTACAATTACATAAAAAAATGTTATTTGAGTAAGTTAAAAATCGTTATTTAAAAGGAAACTGTATGTTTTTTTTACATAACTCATGAGCAGTCTTTTAGAAAGTGTAAATCGTCAAATCAAATGATACACGTCAACGTGCACTGCAGAGAAACTGTTATTCGAGAAAAAATATTTATTTAAAAATAAGCTATTAAATTTTTTAGGCGTTTGCTTAAAAAGTAACTTTGTTTCACCACGCAATTGAAACAAGGACCAAAATGCTGAGATCATTCGAATCTTGGAATCCTAACCTAATTCCCAAAACTATGGACGGAGAAAATAATTTTGGACATTCGTAACTTTTACTTAGGCCCTGTATAGATAAATTCACACACCCCAAAAAGAATATGATTTCATTTTCAGTGGTATTTGAATAATCAGTATCTCTCATGACGGTCCTGACTGATACAGTATTTCAGGGTGGCATCCAACGAAATCTTCCAAAAATTTTTTAGTAATCTGTACACTGCGCATCATTGAAAATTCACGAAACTATCTCCCAAATCGTCCTGATAATTTTAGACATATAAGGAAGTTCATACGCATCATTGAAAATTCTCGAAACTAACTATCTCTCGAATCATCCTGATAATTTTAGACATAGGTAACGAAATTCATGCTTATCACTGAAAATTCTTGAAACCACCTCTTGAATTATTACGATAATTTTGAACATACATAACCTACTGCTAATAAATCTAGTAGTTCATGCCGGGCAACATAAACGCTTCGTCGAGCACATATTCCATCGGATGTACTCTAACTGCGCGAATCAAAATTTCTTCCCCCTTTTCTGCCGGAGAATTTAACGACCGCATAAAGCAAAAGTTTTCCTCTCCCCTTAGAACGCCACAGAAGGTCTTCACACTTTCCGAAGAAGCCACCTTCCTTTCGAAAAGCCGAAGGTTACAATTTTACTTTCCGAAGCCAATAGTAGCCAAGAGGGAAATTGTTAGATGTTCTTTACTCATTAGAAAAGTAAAGCATATCCAATAAGAAGTCTAATTGCTTGAATAACAGTAATCAAGAGGAAAGTGATAGCAACTATCATTGGCCAAAGCTAGGCCAGTGGTTATCAACCGCTTTTGCTCCATGCACCCTTTTCACCAATGTTAGATGATCATTCCCCCCCCCCCCCTCCTTTCCAAAACTCGAAAAATACATATACATTTATTTAAATTTTGATTATTTTTTTTTTGTGTTTCATAAATTAAAGTAGTAATAGTTTTTTATATTCTTAAACTAAATACTTAACAACAAGTAAACAATAGGCTGACCACATTCTCCTTCCCTAAACTATGAAGTTCCTCGCTGAGAACGAAGCATTTTATAATAGCACGATCTTACCCATTTTCGATGAAAAACACTCCGAGGAATAGATCCAAGGGTGCCTACCCTTCTTTTTCTACTGCAAAGTTTTCAAAAAGATGTTAGGTCAGTGTCAGTATCAGCACCCCTATGCTCTAAAGACACTATAAGTTTACAAACATATATGCTTTCCATAGGATTGGAAACTGGGCCCAGATGGCGTTGCTAATCACCATACTGTTGTGTGTACGTGGGTTCGTAATGGGCTGAATGCACAAAGAATTGATGATAGCTTGCTAAAGTTACTCTTCCCACAGAAACGCTTTACAATTCTGGAACTTTCCACAAAAGCACTTATACAGCTCTTCTCAGTATCACAAAGTTCAATCACTAGCTACACTTCAAACTAAGAACGTTAGTCACAACACAATGATTACAGAGCTTCACCTCTTAGAAGCAATGTGCATCTAAGAGGTGAAGCTCTGAGGGATCTTAACAGTTTGAAGCCCGCTGTGAACTAACAACTGAGAAACTGATGATCTCCCTGATTTTTTACTGTTTTTCCCCTGCCACCGAGAAATCTCTAGTACCTTCCACTTCTTAAAATTACCGGAAAGCAAATGAGGGCCGGATATGGTTTCAATTACAGTCATTCAGTTACAATACCATTTAGTTATACAAGGGACAAACTCGCCAAGTTTGGCAACTTTGGGCGATTTCTAGCCAAATTTAGCGACAAAAATTAGTTGCTAAAACCACTCCCAGCTTGGCAACAACTCACCAATTAAGCGAGATAGCCATTTACCTAAATGTTAAATAGAATCGCCCCTGTAATCTTAATTTTCCATCAGAGCTTCGTCTCTTTCGAGCATTTCATGTTACATTATATAAAAATACTATAATTTCACAAAAATTATTTATGTATGTGCGAAATTCGTATCATTTCCTCTTTTTCAAGGATTGCACGTTCCGGGCAGTACAATCTCTGGACATGAAACAATACTTACAACTAAGGAAAATCAAATCGGACTCACCTTCTTGTGTTTGTAATGTTTAAGCACTTCATTTATTGCAATTTTCATGCTTTCAACAATGTGGATTTTATCTTTCACTGTCACATTCACAGTATAAAAAGGTTGATTTACATCCCAAACTGTTCATATAATTTTCTTGTCTGTATACATATGAGTTATTCAGCTTTTCTGACCAGTAATTGCAGACCTTTGGTTTAGATTTATTGCCAGTCCATTTGGTTTTGCATTTCAATTCCATTTTAAGGAGTGCTAATGGTAATAAAAAAGCGACTAAACTAACCATGCAAATATTATTTGAATGCAAAAATTATAGGTTGCAGAAAGAAGACATTATTTATAGAGTCCTTATTTCTAATTGGTTTCAATTAGAATGTTATGGTTTTTTCTCATTTACATAACTGCGAATTTATGTAAGTCAAGGACGCTTCTGTATATAAAATAAATAATTATTGTAATTTGTACTGAGTTTAAATAAAATTTTTCTAGTGGAAAATAAAGAACAGTGGTAGAAGGAAAAAAAAATTTTTTTTTGGGGGGGGGGAGGGGAATTGAGCCTTTTGTTTAAGAAAAGCAACATTAAAACTTAATTATACTGTTTTTTATGCTAATAATTCTTAAAAAAATAGTAAGTCATAACCTAAATTTTTACAATGTTTGCAGTTGTTTTCCCAACAAGAAATGTCACCATCAAAGGTTCAAAAGAACAAAACTAAAAATAAATATTTTTAAAGTATATTAAGGATTTTGGCTTACAACTACTCAACTGTTTATGCAATAATATAACTAGTATTAATTATCAGGAATATTTTACATATGAGTACTTTAGCTAAACATTAACATTATGATAAAAATTTAATATTTTACATTACCTCAAATTTTCTAATATTTTCTTATGCATAACAGCCTAGAATGAGTCTAAACTGTGCTGAACATTTTTCATCATTCAGATTTATGAGATACTATAAATTAGCATTGGTTATTGAAATAATTCTGAGATCTCTCTCAGTGCTATGAAATCATCTAGTAGGTTTTTCTACTTTTCTCATATTTTTGGGTTTGGGAAATAGATTTTTTTTTGACAGGATTTGTGTCTTTATATCTGAAAATATGGCCAAGTCACCTTAACTGGTAAGATTTGATGATATTTACAATATCAGATTTGTTATACTTATCATACATTTCCTGCTGTTTCAGAACTATCTTCATAAAAATCACTCAAAATATTTTTAGTACCTTATTAAAAGATTAACAACTTCATCCTTCATCAGATTTAATAAATGGCTAGATCTCACTGCCACACGAACTTGTAGGTTTTAGTAATGTTTTATATATGGTGATCTCAGTAGAATGACTCAGTCTCTTGAATATTGAAAAAGCCTTTTATATTGTATTATCATTTCATTTTCTCACTTATATATATAATTTAAAACACAGAAAACTGCAGTGTTATTCTTGATATTGTGGTTTATTTCATTTAACAGATGTAATTAAATTTTCTCCATATGGAGAATTTTACTTTTAAAACAATGCAAAAAATCTCATTAATTTAACACAGTAAAAACATCATTGCACAGAATACAGTCCAGTTTATGTGCAGTACATTATGCAAAAAACTATATAATCACATATAAATAAGATACATTCTTTGACTTTAAATCATCACAGATACCTAATACATTTTGGAAGAAAAGACAATTGTAAATAAAATATAATTTGTCAAAAACATTCATACATCATAAAAGAAATGCAAATATTAAAAATAAAAAGTTATTATACGGGCTTTTCAAATACACATTAACAAAGATAAAAACATAACAAACAAATGTAAAGATAGAAAGGACTAGAATCAGAATGAAACCTTTGGAATATGAGAAAGTACAAAAGACAGTACCTAAATCATAAATATTCAAAATATGTACAATGCAAAACTAATCAGAAAACTACAATGATTTATACTCAAAAGATTTACAATTTAAATGTTACCTAAAATGCATTATTTTAATTATGATGTTATATTAATTCAGTATGTAAACAACTCCTCCAATTGTAAGGATAATCAAACAAATAAATTCTAAATGCAAATATACATATTCATAAAAAATGCAATTATGAATGTAATTTTTAAACAAAAGAAATTTGGAAACTTTTCATGAATTTTTATTTCTATGAATATTGGCGACCATTAATTTTTCTATAAAAATAAATGTTTAGCATAGTAAAGCTTTACTGGAAGAAAAAATACATGAATTGAAATACAGCCAAAAATAGTTACAGTAAAGAAATACAGTAGAGACCCAACTGCTTGTAACCTCTGATAGTTAACCACATAGGATGTTATATATCTGACAATGTTATTATATAAAAAGTTTATTAAAAAGAAAGTCGTTGTATAAAAAGAGATTGAAATTTTATACTGGAGAGGCGGATTCCATCTGCAAGTACATTTTCCCTCATTTTTATAAACATTTCTTCACGTTTCTTCATATGCTTGTATGCATATATGTCATATGATACTAATACATTATATTTTTTAAAAGCCATATTAAAAACCTTCATTTTGTAAAACTTAACATACGTACATACATACTATGTGTTATCTATTCCTCTTCAAAACTGTTACTTCCATCAATGTGAACTAGAACAGATTAGTGGGTTTCTAATGTATTTCAATTGAAAAGCTGTTGCATTTGAATTTTTACATGCTTTGTAACAATTGCAACCATGCAATATATTAGGCTGTTTTTCACAACATTCTGAATAAGTAAAGCATATTTATATTCTTTGGATTTCAAATAACTTTACATCCGTATCATACCAAACTGGAGGATCCACATTTCTGAAAGTAAATAATCCATTTTTAAATGAATGCATTTTGATAGGTAAAATTTGAAATAATGAATAATAATAGCACATTCAGAAGAACAATTTAAAAGTTATTCAGTATTCATTTGATATTTACTTTTAAGTATCTGAAAAAAAAAAGTTACAAAATTTTGATGTCACAGAAGCTTGCTGAGCACAAAATTCAGATAAAAAATTAATACATCATTATATAAAATTTAAAAAATGTGAAATCACATTTTATGAAATTTTAGCTTTTGATGGAATTTATGTTTGAAAAATTTGTTCATAAGAGTAATTATCTCAATTTTATTTATTATTTCAGAGTATTTCTATACATTAACATATGAAAAAATATATTCGTCACTTCAAATAAAAATGAATGTAGTATGATATACAGCATTTATACATGCCTCTATTTCTCATGCCCATGATATTTTCAAGCTGGAGTGCTCAAGAGAAACGCAACAAAAAATTAAAAACAACCCATTTCTTAGAAAACTTTTATTTCTTATTTTACATATTTTTTGGATTTCAAGCTAAAAACATTCCAAAAATTAAAAATGGATATATATATTGTTCATATACTTATTTTTAAATAACTTTACTCTATAACAATATAGGAACTTTTATATTTTTTCCTTGAAAAGTATGCTATTGTTAAGGGATTAATATTCTGCCCATAAGCAATTATGTTTACATTGGCAGGTGAATGAGGACACATTCTCTAAAATAATACTATAAAGGTTTTCCTTTGCTTAGGAATGGAAAACATAGCAGAACAGAAACTTTCTTTTAATAAATTCTATTCTAGTACTTTTTGTAGCACTAGTAATCCAATACTGCATGCATCAAACATGATGGCAGAATCAGTGCAGGAATTCAGTCAGGGAAATCATTACTGTTTGGGGTTAAATAATGCATTTGTTTACTTTTTCGCTTATTTAAAGTGTAAAATTACTTAATTAGTAATTTATGAATATAAAATTTTGATAAATAAAAATAATAATAGAAAAATAGAAATAAAAATAGAAAACATTACCTTAAATATATGACTCCCCACATATAAGTTCTAAACCACATAGTAGTTCCACTATTAGCTTGGTATTTTCGAATTAAGATGGGATGGGGCACTGGTAATAAGCCCACTAGAGTTCCATGTTGTAGAAATTTCAGAATCTCACTTTCATCAGTTAATCCCCTGTGAAAGAAAAACTCTACTATAACTACAAAATTTGTACCAAGAATTTAGAAGATTTGTTGTAAAAATGTATCTATGCATGTAATACTAAAATATTAAATAAAAAAAAGTAATTTCTTTTTCAAAAGGAATGCAAATTTAATTTAACTACAGCTGCAAATAGGATAGGTTACTGTACTTGATATACATAATAAATTTTATAAGTTTGTGAAAAATTACATGGATTACAAAGTATTTTATCTAAATCTTCTTAATACGAAGTTGTAGTGGGATTTAGACAAAATTTAGAAATCTGTACGATAATGTGATATTTTTAGTGAAATAAAATGAAAATAGTCCAGATAAAAATAATTAGAACATAAAAAAATCATAAAGAGTAAATAATTAAAATTTATTAGTACAAAAAATCGAGCAATTATATGCAAACCTATTCTTCTCTGTTATGCAAATAAAAAATACTGTAAATGTATTCTTAAAATGATGAACATAGTTGTCATGAACAGTTCTCCAAAACGTTATTTTTCACAGTTTGGCAACACTGTATTTTTTGTTTACGTTTAGAATAATAAAAGTGAAAGGCAAGAATGCACCATGCTTTCATTCTGAGGTGGTTTGCCTGTTTTAGTTATGAAGGTGGATAGCCTGCTTTATTTTGATTTCTAACTCTCTTTTCAAGTTTATTTAATGGAGAACAGAATGAATGATTGAAATTCAGGTAGAGTCTCATAAAAGAAGTATTTGAATTCGAATAACAATTGCTTAATATAAATATTACAATGAAAAAAAAAATAAGTATGATTTTAAACCTTTGTAGATAATTGCTACATAGATACCTTTACGAGAATCTAAAATAAAAGATATAAATTTGCTCACACTAAAAATTAATTTTACCCTAAAAGATAGTTAATGCATAGTTACCTTTTTAAACAAAATATTTCTGCAGCAGATGTAATGCATTTTACATTCATAAACTTCAGAAACTCAAGTTTTGAAAGAATAATAAATAATAAACATGTACATCTAAAATGCAAACATCCAAATAATTTTTAAGAGGTCTCTTTAGCTTCCTGCTTGCTTCCAAGAAGCATTTTCTGTTTAAAAACAGTACAGTATGTCAAAATACAACAGGACAGAAAAGAGAGGAGAGCTAAAAAGTGTAATATGTGACAGGATTTATTGCAGAAATCACACAGTGATAAAACTGCAGCACATGAACGGAACGCCACTGTTTTAAGATAAGTATTAATTTTTCATATCTTTAAAATTTTATAATAGAAAACTGAAGTAAAATTTATGCTTTCATAATTACATTATTAAAAAATAAAACTTTAAAAATTTACAGTGTTTTTCTACAAATTAGGTTTAATGTCAAAATTCTACTGTTCTGCAGATGTGTTCAGAGTAGTACCTCCATCCACTCTGCAAATGACAGTTTTATTAACCTGTAAGCCTACACCTATTTTTGTGCCATGTTTCTAACAGTGAAACTCCATGGCCAGAAGCAAAGTGAGATACAACTGAATTTCGAACTCGGTGAAAACTGAGAATATTGATTTTTTTCAATTGTATTTATAGCCCGGAAATAATATGGAATGTCTTTTAAAGCATTGCAAAATTATTTTTATTTCATAACTTATTTTAGAATTACATGGTTAAACTATAGTCTTAAATCATTAAATCATTTAGGGTTATTAAACTAAAAATGGCTAAATTAAAAATAAAATAATAATTCATATTTTGGCAGATACTCCTATGAGAAAGTGTTTAAAATTCATTACTCCTTTTTCTTGCTATCAATAACAGAGATGGTTCACACAGTCTAAATCTTTTTTACTTGTGGCTCTAAGTATTTTGTGTTACAAAATATAATTAACTTAACATTAAGGACAAGTGTAGCACCCAGAAAGATATAACTTGCATCTCTAATCTTGAAAACATAGTTTTGCAGGAAATATATTTTAAGATTTATATAATTGTAACTTGTACATATTAGTACAATCTTAACATTCTATATTAGTAAATTTTTCTCTATTGCCCACTTAACTGTTTCTTTTTTGCAACCAGTTTGCTCCGAAAAATTTAAAGTCTGGCTTCAATAGAGGTTAATTTTAATTTAAATGCCCTCAAATATTAAATTTAAGCATTTAGAGCAACTTTTATGAGAAAATTTCTAAAACTTTTAGTACTTAAAATTAATATGTTGTTTATAACCATATGGCTATATTAATAATAATTATATTATATATGTATAAGATAAATAATATGTAAATCAAAATTCTAATTTAAACTAACGGTAGCCCCTTATTTTTCCCTCTCTATTCTAAAAATCGTAATAACTCCACCGGATTGCTTCACTGATAGATGAATCCACCTTGTATGACCTGCGCAATGCTGATGACATAGTTAATTGGGAACTTGAACTTTGAGAACTGAAATTTTTCTATCCGAAACCAAAACCTTCTCTTGGTATGCTTCCATTTTGAATAAATGCAAAGTTAGCTTCAGCTCTCTTATAGTCAAGCTTCTTCTTCACTCCGTTTGCTTTGTTGTGCTATTAACTATGCCATTATCTAAAATGTGATAACATATATAAATTTGTTGGGAGCATATTGCGCCCATGATAATGCGTGATAAAACGTGTTTTTGATAATTAGTTCGCATCCACCAATAAAAGTTATATTTAATTCGGCCATGTCTGTCTACAAGTCTTTCCTTTGAGCATCATCTTTTTAACTACACAGTAACGTTCCCACCAGGATTATATGAGAACCATCACCATTCTGTTGTAGCATACTCAAGTTTTTATAACATATGTGTGTATGTGTAAGATAGAAAAATTAGTAACTCAAAATTATAACTTAAATTAGCAATAGCCTCATAATTCTCATTTTAATTTGTGTATCACTCCTTTCTATTCTAAATTGTTTATAAGAATTTTCTTGATTGCATGGCAGCTCAAAATTTAAACAAAAGACCCTGTAAATATTATTGCTACTGTTTTTCTCCCTGCTTCACCTTGCTGCTAGTCATGCATAGTTTGCTTTTTATTTCGTTCTTTGCCTAAGAAAATGTAAGCTTTACAGAATTTTGGGAAGCATAGTGCACCCATAAATGATGCTGTGTTTCTGTTCATGCATATCAAGGCTTGCTCTATTAAAAAATAAAAGCAAGTGTTGAAATCAACAGCCACTTTAAAAAGCTTTTCTTTTTCATTATGCATCTAATGAATGTATGTCATAAAGAATCATCAAGATAACTACAGAATCTCTCTCTCTCACGCATGCATGCACGCACACACATATTTATATACATAATATTTTAATATTATAATTTGATTATTATTTACAATTAGCATTAGTGCAGAGTGCAATTTTATCCCCAATGTTTCAGAAAAATCTTCCCTATAAAATTTCATGCAAAAATATTTTACCACAAAATTCGGAAAATACAATAATACTAGAATAGTGATCATATTTCAATTAAATGCTTTTACAATCTCTTGATGAACAAATCAAGTAAGTTCTGGAAGTGCACAGGCAAATCAGTTAAATGATTATGAAATAATCACAGATCAGGTCTATAAAGTTTCTGCCAGAAAGTGGTTAAAATCATCAGTTAAAGCTAGCATGCCATAAAAAATGCAGTAAGTTTCAGAAATTCCTATATCTGCAAACAGATACAAATGTATTTTAAAGCAAAACAAGTGCTGCTATAATGTTTGCAATATTAATTTAAAGGTTACATAGCAGTACTAAAAATTTTACATCACTATTAAATTCAGCCTGATCTTTGATACAGAGTAGTCTAAAACAGAAGACCAATTTAGCTAGTGTTTTAAAATTATATATATATACACATATATAAATTTATTCTGAACAAATGAAGAGATGGTGAATATTTTTTAGTGCTTAGTAGTATTTGCAAGTAATATAACCACCGTGCGAACAAGACTTATGAAATATTCATTTGCAGTTCCTTTCTTTAAACTACATTAGGAACATTTCATAAGAATTTATTAAAAGATATGTATTATGAAATGAAGTCGATTTTGTTTGAAAAGCTTGATGATAGTTTATATTAAGCATAAAATGTTAGTTTATATAATAGAAGAATGTCCTGGCACTTTTTTGCCCTTAATGAACAATTTAAATCCCATACTCCCAAGTATACTAGCTAGCAAAATACTGAATTATTGCTTGATGTCATAAGATTATTGTAACTATTAATGCTAACAGCAATTCATAAACATCAGCAATCAGACAATCACCATTTTAAATTTTATTCAGTACGACAGTAATAAATTTTAATAGTTGCAATAAATATTTTCCTTTTTTAATAATAATGAAATTATTTATCATTACAGTCACGTCTTTTATCATTTATATCACCTTCATGATTTTCAAGCATTTGTAAGTAATATGCAAATTTTCTTACAAATGATTTTAGGCAACGTAACAGACTTTTCCATCTTATTCTATTGTTTTATCACTAAGCTGATAATCATCACTGAGCTTGTTTGCAAAGATTTCTGAAATACTTCTAAAGAGACATTATATGCTTCATAAAAAAA
>KK117289.1:159055-187599 GCA_000611955.2 Stegodyphus mimosarum | reverse complement strand
AAAAAAAAAAAAAAAAAAAAAAAAAAAAAAAACACATATACCAAGATTTAGGTAATGAGCAGAATATTCATGAAGCATTTAGGATCTGTCTTCATTAACTTCATTTCTCATCAATTCCATTTTATACTCATTTATTGTTATGAGAGATATCCCACTAGTATTCATTTTCTATTTATGCTAATGCCACATTGGATATTTGTACACAATAAGTTGCAGTCTTTTTCTTAGATCCCGTATTTATGTAATTTAAAAAAACACACAAATTTAGTATCAGTAAGGAAACTGTTAACAACCACCAGGTCAGGTTAAAGTAAAAGAACATGTTGAACAAATATTAATTTAGAAGTCAAACAACAAAAATCAGCATTATATTTTCAAATTTTCAGAGGACTACTTAACCATCGAAATTAGTCCTGTGAATGCCCTCAATAGTTCGGTAAAACCACCAAAAGTAGTCCTGTGAAAATTTGAAAATATAACTCTGATTTTTGTTGGTTGACTTCTAAATTAATCACCAGGTAATTATCTTCAGTCACAGTAACCATTTTACACTAACTCTCTTTCCAATCTCTCACTTCAGTTAAAATAATTTAATATAAAGTTCTTAACATAATTTAATAAAACAGCTCTAATTTAAGCCAAAGAATTTAATCATTGATTTGCATATCAATTAGCATTATTAAATAATGCAATGCTTTAAATGCTTTTATTAGTTTCTGCCAGCTCTAGCTATTTTTTTGTTAATTTTAATAAATTTTAACCACTTTCTGCCATAATGAAGGTAAAAACTATTGTCTGCCATCAAAAAACTAGTCTTGCTACATATTGATATTTCTTGATTGATCCTTTTGATTGGGGGGAAAAATACAAAATATTCCGAAGACAAATTCAAACTAGTAGCAAATGATTTATTTTAAAAACATTTTAAGCAATCATCATAAATATTGCATAAATCCATTCATAAAACATCAACATCATAATAATACCAACAAAAAATATGAGCAAAAACACTTACTTATCAATGCATATTTTCTCAACCTGAGGTACTAAAACTTGCAGAAGTCTCATTATAGTTTGAAGAGGTAATTTCTGCTTCCATGAAATAACCCAGTCAGAAGTTGGCACCCACTGGCTAGGAGGAACACCAGTTACAGAACTTGCAGTGGAAAAACTAGCAGCAGAACTAGCACGAGTTCGATGAAAAGTACTGGTAACTGTAGATGCAGCTTCAGAACTTGATGAATCAATCGAAGGTGTTGGGCTAAGAGGAGGTGAAATCTACATAGATATATAATTTTCATATATATTAAACTATAATAAAATCACACACACACACGTACAACAACAACAAAAAAAGAGAATAATTTTGAATTTCAAAACACAAGATGCAATGATATTTAAAATCAAACATTTCATTTAAGTATGATACCCAATTCGATAATCAAGTGGTATGTTATCTACTGCCTTTAGTTGGTTAGTTATTTCTTAGATGGCAGCCTTAAAATTGGCTGTTTTAATCATTTCTTTTTTACCGTCATTTTATCATATATTCAAATTTAAAAGTAGTGTTTTAGTAGCACCATGTAACAAATAACTAATTAAAAGCAGTAGATCAAACTATGTGACCTATTAAAATCTCTAAATCATTAGTAACAATTAAAAAATGTCATATAGTTAAAAAAAGAATAAAAAATCTGATGTGCACACCACACGACTTCCTTGTATGGAATATTAAGAATATTAAATTATACGCATTTTTTCCTACATTTCTTTTAAACTTATTTCCTCGAATTTCAGTCTTTTTTTTTTCAGCCAGACATTGACTGATAAATGAAGAAAATATAACTATTTGATTCATATCTATTCAAATATGCATAGAAGGAACAGGAAAAAAAAGCAGAAGTATGTAAATCAAGTTTGTTTCATATGTGTTAATCAGCCAATTTTAATCTTGCAGTGTTTTGTTCAATCGTATGAAATTTAAAAAAAAGTGTGGGAAAAGGCATGATGATTTTAAATAATGGAAGATGTGCTAAAACCAAACCTTTTAAAGATACTTTTATTACTGGAAAAGAAACTGGAAACTTTTTAAAGTAATACTGTTTAAAATGTTTTAAGAAAGTTATGTTAGTATAATACAACAGTTTGTCACTTCCAAGAGTCAGGTATAAATCTGATAATGATTACTCTAAAAACTATCAATTCAAGAAACGATACATGATCTAAGTAAGTATATTCTAAAAACAGCATCTTCTTAATAATCTAGAATAGATTTATGTAAATTTTTTATCCTATAAATGCATCATTTCATTATTTAGAAAACTCTCATTTTATAAAATTAATAAAAATGCTGCACTTTGGATATAAGCCCCCATATAAATATGATTTTAGTCATAAATTATTAAATGATAAATATATGAAGAATAAATACAGAAATGCAGTAACGTTTTAGTCAATTAAACAGCAGATGCTAGATGACTGGTCTTATATTCACAATCAACAAGAAACAATTTGTGCATGTGTTTGTACAGTAAATGAACCTGTCTATTTAGTTGAAATTATTGCTACACCATTAACATTACATACGAATGAAAATTTATTTACACCTTGCTATTATTATTTGCTGTTGATGCCATTAAAAAGTTGGAAGCAAATTAAAAATGTAAAATTTGTAATTTTATAACTGAAAATGTAGAAAACTTGGCAAAAATTAGAAAGTAATTTTCACTTCATATTATATAGTTGTTTAGTATCAATACATAATTTATTGGCCAAGGATTTTCAGTGTATCAAATATTAGTAATCATATTATTCAAGTCACAAAATAATTTTGAAATCATTATCTTGTCCATGCCAAATTTAATGAACTGGTTTTAAATATACCATTTGAAGTATGCTAAACTCAGTATGCTCAGTCCCTTAAGGGGACATGCGACATAAAAATTTTGAAGTTTTCAAATTTTCAATTTTGGGCTAAAAATAAAGTAGATTGAGACGATTCTAAAAATATATAATTTAGGCAGGTTTCAAATTTTTAAAGGCCTGGCAAGTTCACCAGTTTAGAAATAATATTAAAATAGTACTAAAAATTTAATACTATTTTTTTCTATGATTTTCGAAACATTTTACTAATTTATTTTTAATATTTTTTCTTTTTAAGTAAAATATAAAATACTGCTTATTATTCTTAAATAATATGTTTTTAACCCTCATGCAACATTTGAAGGAGTTTGGTGCAATATTCTTTACGAAAAGTGTACCAAACTATCACACAAAGGATTCGTCAAAGGTAAGAGAAATTAAACAAATGTTTTTTAAAAACTTTAAATTAAACAATTAGCTTTTAATTTATATTTTATGTGTTTTGTATAATCTTCGGTCTGTCTATTTTAAATAAAAGAAAAAAGAATCTAGAGTGTAAGTTTATTTTCAGAAAGTTACACTTTAATAACTTTTGTCTCGAAATAGTTGCATTTTGCCAGTCGAGATGTCACATTTAAAAGATACATGAAGAACAGGCCTATTTTCGTGTAAATTGTGGAAGAGAGCTGAGATACAATAGACCTTAATATTCAGGAAAGCATTCTTCACATGCAGGTCAAATGAAATGTAGAGAATCCCTTACATCATATAAAGCCAATTCCACTTGCTTTGGGTAATTGGAACACTACTGAAGCTGAAGTTTGGAAATGTCTTGACAACTACTTTAAATATCTTGATAAAACATGCATAAAATTACTCAAAATACAATGTGAATAAGCATAGTCATCAGTCCTTTTTACTCCCTTGCACGAAATAAAGGAAGTATTGTAATCATGAAAAATTCCGGGTACCATATTTCAATGAAAATATCCATTTTGACTGTTATTGAATGCAATTTAGCAATTTTTTGCATGACATCTGTACATAATGACAGAATAAAGGACTCCAAATGAATTATAAAACTGATTTAAAATGGATTCAGAAAATATTTTTTCGTGGCGTCTATATGTACATATGTATGTATTTTGTATAACCCCAAAAAGAGTAACCTTAGAACATTGAATTTTTGTATATAGGACTGCTATAGCATGTAGTTATGTACCTCACATTTTGGTGGCAATCGGCCACACCAAAAGTATATAAATATATATATACACATGTAGACTCACTCTATTACTCGGCTCTGTGGGCTTAGTTTTTGTAATCTTATATGTTGGTAAGTGCACTTTTTGCTTTAAAATTGATCGAATTATGTTGTTCTTCTCTTCTGGTTAAGGTTTTTATGCCTTTAGTTAACCTGAAACCAATAGTTGTAGAATTATCAACAATTTAAGCAATAAAAGCTCTTTAACCCTCTCAGCATAACGGATGGAAAATTCCATACGTAAGAGTGGCTTTTGCGATCATTACACATGAAAATTTCTGCCAGCTTTTAATGTATCTGATTTGAGGACATACACTGGAAGAAAAGGAATTAAATTACACAGTGAAAGAGTCATTTTTTAATTATAATAAAAAAAAAGACCACTTATTCATGACATTTTGAGGAACTCTGAAATTTCAATAATGCTCGGAAGGTTAAGTGCAGCTAAGCCTAATTATTTTTACCATAGCAGCCATATTTGTTTACATTTGAAACTTAGCATAATAGTGGATTTATTGCCAGTCTAGAGAAACTAAGCTTCACAACAACAAAGATAACGTCTTCTTTTATTATTGGGAATTAAATCATGCTTAATCCATTCTAGAATTATCCTTTAAGTTATTAAATTATCAAACATATTGACTCAGCATAGCGTCCACAACAAATTAAGTCAGTTTCTACACCTTTTTGCTCAATGAGACCAAAAGTAAGTTTTTCAGTTTTGTGCAGCGAAAAATCATCCTTCTTTCCTGCTGGCCAAATTGCTTGTTTTTGCATAAAAACTCTAATTTTAACTGTAAAAATTGTTCTTTAAATTGTTTTAAGTGTATTTATGTTTTATATTTTTCTATATTTTTCAATTTTTAATAACGATATTTTAAGGTTTTATATATTTTTGCCTTGTCACGAGGCAAGAATTGAATTAATTGAATGAGAAATATATCTCCAATAAAATTCGATAAAATAAGTTAAGTGAAATGCCTGAAAAAATGCGTATAATTTAATATTTCACACTAGGAAGTCATGTGGTGTACACATCAGATTTTTTAGCATATATTTTACCACCAAAACTTAAAACCTAATTAGGAACTGTAAAGAACAAGCACTAGAATTACACTCATGTCCATAAATTAAGGATAATTCGGAGTCACGCGGAAATCAAACTCTAAAATAAATATATCACTTGTAAAATCACTACACACATCTTCAAGAATCATATGCAAATTTCAGGAAGTAACAAGATGACACCGATGGTACGTCACAATGACGAGAGTGTAAGAGAGTGATATATAAGGAATACAGGTAAAGAAGTAAAATTGTTCGCAGGCGTTTTATAAGCATTTCAGTGCATAACCGAATAGTTAGGACACATTTGGATGATTTTTTACGTGGTAGAATTATGGGCCGTCTGAAATGTGGGTGTACCCAACTGGAAGTATCAGAGGAACTTGGAATTGCTCAGAGTGTGATCTCCAGGCTTTGGCAACAATTCCAAGATGATGGTAATGTGAGTAGACGTCACAGCACAGGTCGCCCCAGAGTTACAATGCCGAATGAGGACCGGTATTTGGCAGTTACTGCCAAAAGAACAGGCGGAGCACAGCCTCAGACCGGTCTCGTCAGCTTTCTTCAGCCACTGGTACGACAATTTCAAAGCAGACTGTGTACAGACGTTTAGGGCAGATTGGTCTATATGCTCGTAGACCTGTCAGATGCGTTCCACTTACTGCAACTCGGTTAGCCTGGAGTAGAGAGCATGCATTGTGGACACCGCAACAGTGGGCTTGTGTGATGTTTTCTGACGAGTCCAGGTTTAGCTTGCAGTCTGATTCTCGCCGGACTTTCATATGGAGAGCTCCAGGTACCCGTTACCACCAAGAAAATACCATTGAACGACACCGTTACGGTGGTGCAGGAGTGCTCGTTTGGGATGGAATTATTCTGGCCTCCAGAACTGACCTGCATGTTCAAATTGGAACCATGACAAGCCAAATCTATCGGCACATCATTCTGGAACAACATGTACGTTTGTTTTGGGGCACCATGGGCACACAATTTGTATTTATGGATGACAACACCCGTCCTCACCGTGCAAACATCGTAAGCAAATGCCTTCAAGCAGAGGATATCACCCGTATGGGCTGGCCAGCATTCTCACCGGAGACTTGAATCCAGTAGAGCACATGTGGGACATTCTTGGCCGACAAGTTGCAGCCCGTCAACCTCCTCCAACATGTCTACCGGAACTTCGGAGAGCATTGCGTTCTGAGTGGTGTAATATCCCCCAAGATCAGATCGATAATTTGATACTCAGCATGCCTAGGCGTTGTACGGACTGTATTGCATTGTCTGGGAGACATACAATGTATTAACGATCATACCAACCATGTAATATTGGTTTTTTGTAAATAGGTTTTTTTTGTAATTTGCTCCAGGGAGAAAAAATCGCTATTTTTTTAATAGTATCAAACATATAGCATCTTTTTTTGGCTCTTTACCTTTTGTTTAATAAATAAGCTGTACAAATAAGTCAAATTTGTTTTGCTTCTAACTCTTCCTTTGCCTGATTTTGCATTATCCTTAATTTATGGACATGAGTGTAGCGCGCGCGCGCGCGACACACACACACACATAAAGAGCGCTCAGTAAATAATTGCAAAAATATGAAGACAGAGGAGACCAAAAAAAGTAGATTTTGTAATGGAATGCGTGTGTCAAATGCCACACTCAGGTGGTATAAGGCACTGTTGAGTAAAACATAAAAGCATTTGCCTGATTTAAATTGTAATTACCTGTGTGAATTTTGAGCAGTATGCATCACTACACAAAGTTTCCTGACATGAATTTTATATACAGAGCTGTGGTTAAAAGAAAGCAGCTACCACATTTCCATTTGTAGCCCTACAAATGTTTCAAGCTCTGCACATTGCAGAGCTCTATTTTCGGGTAGCAACATATATCACTTGAACTCTGCATGGGGAAATGATAACTCCAGCAGAAGGCTTTTGTCTTTCATTCATTAGAGATTACTATCATCTCAAAGTGTCATTTGGGCACAAACATTAAAAAATATGTTTATTTTAGCTTCTTGTACCTGCCTTTACATTTTACCCAGACATTATATTTTATGGCACTAATTGATAAAAGTATGTACAATTTATATTACCTCTAATTATTATACAATTTATGGAAAAAATATTTATTACACTTCTTAATACCATCTAATTATAGGTTTAGTTTGAAAACCCTGAATACGTAGAAAAAATTTAATAAAATAATAAAGAAAACATGAAATATGTAATTTAAATAAAACAGATTTAAATTTAAAAAACTGGATTTTTTTATCATTAAATAAAGTCTTGATTTCTTTATATCCATACCTGCCAACCTCTAAAGATAAAAATTCAGAAGATTTCTTCCCCAAATTCAGAAGATTTCTCCGAAATTCAGAAGAACACGAGGAATTAATATCATACTTTGATATTAAAAAAATAACAATTTATACAAATAGAAAAAAGAAAATTGTACTTACATTAGTAAATCTCAATTAAGTAGCAACTAAAAAATTTATTAGGAAACATAAAACAAGAACTTAATGTTACACAAAAAAATTATTGCAATGAATTTAGAGTGCATTTTTTGGCTTTAGCCAAAAATTCTTTGGAAAATTTCCTGTCATAACAATTAGTTTCCTCATAACATTTAGCAATTAAAATGTTTTCTAGAGTTTTTGGTGAAATTGAAGAACGAAACATAGTTTTGTTTTTCTTCACAACACTGAAGACTCTCTCGCACTCAGCATTACTGTGTGGAATTACGAGAATAGCACATAAAACTCTTGCTGGTCTATCATATTTTGGTGTTTCATCAGCTCTTTTTATTCTTTTTAAGGTACCAACGAGGACATCAAGTCTATCTTCTCCAGAACTGGCAAAGTCTTCAAATTGTGCAGCAGAAAATTGGTTCTGTAGTTCATCTAAAGCATCATTATGGCATTCATTTTCTTTAATTGTTAACAAAAATGGAAATTTATCAATAAAAAAACGAATCTTTTCAAAAGATGAACTTTCAATTTGTTTCAAATTTGCCACTTCAGCATTTAAAAGAACTTCATTTTGCAAAGGAAACTTCCTTACAATGTAATCACAGGCTGAAGAAAAGTACTTTCTAACACATTGAAAAAATTCTTTTTTCACATGACCTTTCAAAGAATTTACAAGTTCCCTGGTTTGATTTCCAATTATAAGATTATTGTCATCCTTTTGATTTGGCAAACTATTATAGGCAACACAAATCAACACACTGTTTTTCACAACGGACGGTTTTACAAACTTAGTATAAAGTTCTTTCAAAAGATCATTAAAAATTTGGATAAGCAGGGAAGATTTTGACGAAGCTGATTGTAGAAGGGTCTTTACACTTTCAAAAATCTTAATGGTACTTAACACAAAACTGCAATATGCTTTGTTCAAATCCGAAGAAAGAAGATAGAAAGACTGTTTCTTCTTCCCTTCAACTTCTTTAACAAAGTTGACCTTTGAGGAGTCTTCTAAGCATTTTCTTTTTAAGGGGTTTGATTCTGTGTGTTGGCTTTTCCCTTTTAAAGTATTTTGATTAGAAGCAAAGTTGGTTTTCGGAATCTTATATGCCGACAAATTTGATGGGATCTGTGGTTTCGTTTTGGTCTCTTCGTGGAAATATTTTAACAATGCATCCCACTGTTCAATAAACCTGCCTAAGGATAACCATCTCGTGCATACATGTTTCAGAATTTTTCTCATTTCACCAGAGCGCAGTTCTTGGAAATTCTTTAGGTTTTCTTTCCTTTTTACACTTTTTTCCAGATAGAAAAACACATCAATCAGAAGCTGGTCAATATTTAATGGTAAAGCAGCTGCAGCTTTTTCTGCTAAAAAATTAATTAAGTGGCATGTGCATCCAATAACAATTAATTCATTTTGTTCTTTTTTGAGGAAAGAGGCTACACCCTTTTTGTCACCCATCATGACATGAGCATTATCTGCACCAAATGAAATGCAGTTTGATATTGGGATGTTAAGTTGTTTCAACTCATGAATTACCAAGGGGGCAAAATTTTCCCCCGTAGTGTCTCCATTGGAAGACGCAAAAGATGAGTTTTCATTTCATTAGAAACATCACAGAAATATGTGACGACGATGGGGTAAAGCTTCCAATCGTTGTCGTTGCTGCCATCGATTGACACCGAAAATGCTGAATTCTGGAGTGCAGCTATAGTTTTACTTTGTGCATTGCTAGCAATTTTGTTCATAATAGAAGATGTTTTCGTGCGAGCACAAGCATATTTCTGAGCAATCTTGGAGTCGGGAAACATCCATCTGAAAAGTTGACCGGCGTGATCGGCAGCGCTTAGCGGCACGTTGTGTTCGATGAGGAATGCAGTAAACAAACACTCTGCCAAAATGACATCGGCATCTGAATTCGTAGCCGAATTTGAAAAAAAATCATCCACTTTCTTTGACGTTGTCAAAGCCGAAGCATTAACTTCATGCCTCTTAGACTTAACATGCTTCACAATGTCACTTCTTCCACCGTGACTTATTATAAAGTCACACACGCACACGTTGCAAAATGCATAGTTTTTCCTTTGAAGGATTCTTTAATTGTTGGAAATTCGGCTTTGTAGGCAGGCTGAAAATATTGAGAATACGGTTTTTTTTTAACTCATTTCGTAACAACGACGTATTAAGAAAATTCGTAGCACGTGCAAACAAACAAAAAAAAAGCAGAATGCGACAATCCACGCTCGCTGAGTAATTCCCTTGCTGCTGAAGCGAACGCGAAAAAAAATAATCTGGCGCCTACAAAGAAGAGTGGGAGAAACAAGTTCAGTGCAATGGATTGGCTGGTTAAGACACGAGTTGGAAGAAACCGCAGGTTACTGGATTCGAAGTAGTCGGTAGTTGGCGGTAAAACACAATGCAATTGGCAAAAGTCGCTGAATTGGCGAAAAATTCTAAAATTTCGACAAAAATCACTAAAAACACTTGAAAAAGGAAAAAAATCGTAAAAAATGGATTACGATCATAAAAATGTAAAGACAAACTCATTTTCATAAAAATTACGAAAAATTCGTAAAAGTTGGCAGGTATGTTAAATCCTAGTTAATGCACTAACCATTTCATCATTCCACCATTTACAGTGATGAAGAGCTAAAATATATAAACAATACAGGCATTGATTCAAATATAGTACAATAAGCAGCTACAGACAGAAGTCATCACCTTTTCATTGAAATGAACTACATACTACACACAAAATTTTATATATGTGCATATAAAATTCTATTAATTCATTTGAACAAAATAATTTTCATATGATCCTGCTAGCATTAGTGAGTAAATTAAACTATATTTGATGGAATTATTTCTTAATCTAATATGTAGTTATCTTTACCAACTTAAAACTTAAAATACAGTTCTACACACAGGGTAATGAATTTACACAGTCCAGTCACATTAATGTGACCACCACGTACTTTCCATGTCAGAGTTAAATAACCAATCACAGAAGGCAGGTGGCAGCACAGTGCAGTTGAGCGTATATAAAGGGTGTGTGAGGGCTTCGGAAAACATTTCAATTGTTGGCGTAATGCAGAAACGAAGCGATTTATCCGACTTCCAAAAGGGCATGATCATTGGCTTTCGGGCCAAGGGTGGAAGCATTTCCGAAACGGCTGAGTTTGTGAACTGTTCGCGTGCCGCCGTGGTAAAAGTGTACCGTGCATGGCAAAATGGGACTGTCCAAAATCAGCGACGTGGCAAATGTGGTGCACCACGGGCCATAGATGACAGAGGCGAACGACGGTTGCGGAGATGCGTTCGGGCAGATAGACGGGCTACCGTTGAGCAACTGACCACCAAAATGAACCAAGGGGCTACCAAAAGTGTCTCCCAAAGTACTATTCAGCGAACATTGCTGCGTCTGGGCCTCCGAAGCAGACGCCTGGTTCGTGCACCTATGCTGACTGCTGTTCATCGACGGCGAAGGCTAGAATTTGCACGCCAGTACAGCAGCTGGACGTCCACTGAGTGGCGACAGGTTGCGTTTTCGGATGAATCGCGTTTTATGCTCCATCGGACAGATGGACGTTGGCGTATAAGGCGTGAAACCTCTGAAAGGAACCACCCTGCAACCATTGCCGGAACGGTCCAAGCTGGAGGCGGGAGCATTATGGTCTGGGGAATGTTTTCCTGGCATTCTCTAGGTTCACTGATCATTGTGGAAGGCACAATGGATCAATACAAGTACGCATCTGTCCTTGCGGACCATGTTCACCCCTACATGCGCATTGTTTTTCCTCAGGATGATGGCATCTTCCAGCAGGACAATGCGAGGTGCCATACAGCTGCCAGTGTACGTGCGTGGTTCGAAGAGCACCAGGATGAGTTTACCGTCCTCCCCTGGCCAGCAAACTCACCTGACTTAAACCCAATCGAGCATCTGTGGGACCATCTCGATCGAGTTGTTCGCGCCATGGATCCTCAACCGCGTAATCTAGCGCAGCTGGCCACGGCATTAGAGTCGGCATGGCTCAACATCCCAGAGAACACCTTCAGGGACCTATGTGACTCTCTTCCTGCACGTCTCGCAGCAGTCCGCTCTGCGAAAGGTGGTTATTCTGGCTTTTGACAGATGGTCACATTAATGTGACTGGACTGTGTATGATTTCAAGCCTATGTGCATTAATTGCTTTGATACATTTTATGTGTGCCAGAAATATATAAAATTTAACAAAGTAGCATTATTTTATTTTGAATGCATTAATATTCTGCATACATTCATATAAACAAGTTCATTAAATATTCTTTAGACTTGACAGACATAGTGATATTCCTAAAATTGATGAAAATGCTTAAAAAACAGATACATAACAATAACAAAAGATTCACACTTTAAAATGAAATATTATAACAACCTTAGTTGATGAACTATCATTTTTTCCTTCCTCCTCTTTACTGGAATTTTCAGCATCTGGTGCATTTGTTGCATTCACCATTTCTTGTCCTTCAGGTTCTAAGCCTTGGGATTTTTTCTCCAAATTACTAGCACTTTCAGTTGATTTGTTATTAAGAATAGAATTGTGTACTGAAGGGGGACTAGTTTCTGTTGGACTTGTAGGAGGACTTGTGGGAGCACTTGGAGGATGAGCACGTTCTCTTTCCGTCATTTTATCTATGCCTACAAATAAATAGTTAAGGCAATACAATAAAAAACTCTTAATATATGTTCCATTCTGAAAGCTTTAAAAAGAACAACAATTTCTCCTTCCAAACAAAACAGTTTAAATTTAGTTCGAGTTTTGTGCATGTGCATGCATGTGTGAGCACTACCTAATAGTAACAAGCGATTTTGAAACCATTTTAAATTCATGAGCAATCAAATCATGACTACGTTAGAACTCAGTATTCTATGTTTTCTGTAGATCATATATAGTATACATATTTAGAAGTCCATAATAATGGTAACACACAAACTTGAAGCAGTTATGAAAGTGGTATGTATACAATACTTCTCTAATGCAAAGTATATCATTAGAAAGTTTACAATTTAGGAAACAAAACTGGTACAGCACAAAAAAGCAGTTTCCATCACTGCCCCAGTCTTAAATTAAAATTACTAATCTATTAGCTGAAATCAGTGTGTTAACAGTTGCTGCTACTAAACCATCAATTTCAGTAAATGTCGCTAACAGTTACTTAAACTGAAAGTAGAAATTGATAGAAGGTCTGATTTAACCAAGAGAAAAGGTATTGCAGTCCACCATGGTCATATGTTTCTATCGAAAATACGCAGAAACTTGTACCTGGTTAGGATATTTCAATAAGTTTATTAATGGTGAAAATTTACCAGATTTAATTCCTGCCAAAACTATAATGACCAGTTTTCACTATTTTGTCTCTAAAATTCCATAAAAGAGGAATGTTCCAGTTTCCAGAGAGATGGAAGAAGGTCAATGATAAAATTGGCAAATATGTAACTGACTAAATGTTTTTCTGAATTTACAAGTTAATTTTGAAAATATTAAAAAAAATGATTAAAACAATTTTATAATGTTAGACACAAAACTAAATTTACTGATGGAATTTAAAAAAAAATTAGACAGAAAAAATATTAAACATCTTTTTAAATATCACACAAAACACAATACTTACGTGGTGTGGCTGCTAATGAAGCATTTAAAGTTCCTTTTTCTGCTGGTTTTGCAGGTGTGGACCCTTCCATGCTTTGATTATTAATGCCTGAGACACAACTATTGAGACTCATGGTACTGGTTGAAGGTACTAATTTGTTACGTTTGCTGAGGGATTTTTGGATTGTATTATGATCAGTAGGCAAATTTGCCAATGAATGAAAAACATTTCTTTTGCGAATTATTGTGTACACTAAATTTGAATTACCTAAAAATATTTTTAAAAAAATAAATATTAGTAAGCTGTCAAATAAAGAATCTACTAAGCAATAAATAATAAATATTTCTTACCATCAAATTGATATTGTATAATGTTATTAAAAATTTCTAATAGGAAGAAAACAAGGTGATGATTTGTAGGACTGCTGTACAGATACCATGGAGTGCTAAAAGCCTATAAATGAGCATAGATTTATAATACATAATATAACATTAATCAAAGTCCAATAAGATGTTTCTTAAACCTAACCAAAAATATTTACATTCAATGCAGTTAAACAATACATACAACATATAATTACTATTATATATTTTAAATTTTACACATAGGTAAACATCTAATAATATTTAGAATAGTAAAAACCCATATTTAATATTTATTTGAAATTGATAGAAATCATTATACACTGGTGAAATAATCCAAGAGAATTTCCATATTTTATCAAATTGCATGAAAAGAACTTAACTGAAAGAAAAACCACTGCTTCTAGATAAAAATGCAAATCTTGTACAGCAAAAATGTACGCATACACATGTGTGTAGGCAGAGCCAACAGAAAAACAGGCTTTATAAACGTGCGGAGGGTAAGACGAATTGCATTTGCTAGCACACCTTGGCGAATTTTTTGGTGTTATCTTGCAACAATCGGTTAAATTCACATCAGAACAGTAAAAAATAAGTAACCACTAATGTTTAGATGATGATGGAATGAGGTGGCAAATTGTGGGGAAGCAAGAGGCAGGCCGATCGCAAGTCCAGATATGCAAAGAGTTTAATTTAATGCCCAGCGTCATGTGCAACCTATAGGAATAGTTCCAGGATACTGGATCCATCGAGAGAAAGCCTGGGCGAGGTCGTCCAAGAGCCATGACAGCCAGATATGGAGAGAGTTTAATTTAATGCCCAGCGTTGTGTGCAACCTATGGAAATAGTTCCAGGATACTGGATCCATTGAGAGAAAGCCTGGACAAGGTCGTCCAAGAGCCATGACAGCCAGAAAAGATTGCTACTTGCTCATTTTAGCGAGGTGAAACAGAGGGGCTACAGCTTTTCAGCTTTCTCGAGACCTGTATGCAGCCACAGGAACCTGTGTAACAAGGATGACTGTTTCCAAAAGACTGAATGAGAGAGGGTTGTTTGCCAGAAGACCGGCTGTTTGCGTCCCGCTCATGTCTACGGACAGGAGTGTCTGATTAGCATGGTGCAGGCAGCATAGTGATTGGAGTACGGATGAATGGTCGACCGTTCTGTTCACCGGCAAGTCCCGTTTTAGCCTAAACACCGATTCTTGCCGTACTCTCATATGGAGAGAGCGAGGGACCCGCTACCTACCCTCCAATGTTCGCCAAATCAACAGTTATGGTGGTGGTGTTATCATGGTCTGGGCAGGCATTATGTTGGATGACTGCACATGTCTTTGACAGAGGCTCTGTGACTGGTGTGAGGTATAGGGATGAGGTCTTGGACCCCTATGTTCGCCTTTTATGGGGCGCAGTGGGCCCCGAATTCATTTTACAGGACAATAATGCAAGGCTGCATAGAGCTCTTCTGGTTAACGAATTTCTCGAGTGTGAGGATATTCGTTGGATGCATTGGCCAGCCAGGTCTCCAGACCTCAACTCTATAGAGCATGTTTGGGATGCTGTGGGGAGGCCAATTGCAGCTTGCAACTCCCCTCCGAGAACCATCCCTGAACTGAAAACAGCGTTGCTGAATGAGTGAGACCAATTGCCACAGGCACTGATAAACTGCCTAATTTCCAGTATGACATCACGCTGCAAGGCCTGCATGGCTGTAAAAAGGGACAATACCCCCCATTAAACCATCTCTTTTGTGTCTTCTGCAACTGCTGTTTCAGACTCCCATAAGTGTTACACATGAACATGTGTGTCTATTATAACCACTGAATGCTTATTTTGTTTGTATTTTATCAACCTATGTTCACACCAAATTTTATTAAAATCTGTCCAGTTGTTCTGGAGATCATATATTAAATATGAAAATTCTCTTAATTTCTTTGCAGAATATATTTAGGTTAATTAATAACTGCTTTATTATGCAGTATTTTAACTAACATTTGAATGATAATCATTATGTGAAGAAAGTTAACTCTTTAAAATACTATCATTTCTCAACTGTTTAAAGTGTAATACATAAAATTACTCTTGAAATGTCTCAGGATTATTCAGTAATTTAGAAGACTTGAATTTGTTCAACAACATTCAGTTAAAGACACAAAATATTCCCAGCTCTAATAAATGCAGTGGATTTCATAATTTTGGACTTCAGTTTTATGTTCAATTACTTTTCTTTCGTTTTCTTCATTGCACATAATCAATTTGAAAAATTTTATCACAAATTAAAATATCTTACTGAAAATAGAAAAATATGGATTTTTAATTGATGAAGTTCATACACATGCTTTATAGTAAACCTATATTAACGTTATATTTTCAAAATATAATAAACAAGAAATAAACATGAGAGGAAAATTAGACTTTCTTTTCATTTTCAATTAACCATACACATAAATTTTAATATTTAAACTTATTTATTTATAACTTCATTAATTCATTTAATTAGATTTTATGAAAAATAGAAACTGAAGAGAAGAAGTGAGGAATGTGAATAATTTATATAGAGAAGCAGAGAAAAATTACAGACTTTTATTAGAACCTAATCATGAATAACAGAAATACTGAACCTCAAGCAAATGCAGAAGTTTTGTACTGGCAACCATAGATAATGTTTTCAAATAAGGAGAAACTGAAAAGAAAAATCAATTTCTTAGTCATATTTAAATGTAAATTAGTCCAATATTTTAATGTGGAGTAATAATAATATTAAACTGTCAACTTTTTTTAAAATTTAACCCAAATGCATAAAAAATTTAAGAAATAAAATATCAAAAAACAATTGAATATAAACCAAGTTTTTAAGCTGTTTATTACAGTATTAATTAATTACAAAACTGTAATACAGAATATGCAGTACAAAATTCAATGTCTGAAATCATTGGAGCTTCTGCAATTTGAAACTTTCCAAATTGAAGATTAGCAGTTCATTTTATTTATTTATTTGACTATGGCAAAGCACTCGAGGGCTATCTGCCTATGGGGAGGGATGCCTTTATGGAGGACTTTCTATGGGAAACTGGCTCTTATACACTTACACATGGGGAAAACTACAAAAATATCCATGCAGCCAGTCCATTTCTGGGATTCAAATCTGGGACTGAACTAGCAGTCTTACAGTGACTTTACCATTCAGCCACTTGTGGGTTGATCATTAGTTTTGTCGAAATATAAAATTAAGAATACAAAAGGTTGTTTATGAAATAATGAAGCATTTATGATCTTAAGGATACAGAATTTGATATTCTTTGGTAGCATAAACAGGTATCAAACTCCTAGCAGATTTAGTGAATTATTATCATGTTTGAAAGTCTTGGGAAAGTTTTAAAATAAATCTTTTTAATAAATCAGGACATGAATATAAATGCAAGACTCATGCTTACATATCAATCATATTGTATGCACATTTTTAATTGTAGCTTATCTTCTTGATCTTGTCAAATGCAAAAAACAAAATTTTTAAAGAAAGCTAAGCAATTCTTATTACATTTTCATTATTTACTATTATTTATTTTTAAAGTTAAAAGAAAAAATGTTAATATACATGATTTAGTCTACTGTTTTGAAGATAAAGAATTAAAAAATATATATATAAAATAATCTAGATTGGCATGTTTGAAACCATGTTCAAATATAAGTAAGAATTCTCACAAATGACACATTTCCTTACATCAGCTGGAGCCAGATGAAACTAAGATTTTATTTTTTATTTCTGTACAAAAATGCTCAGATAAACACTATTTACCACATATACAACAGCAGTTTTTTTTTTTTTTTTAATCAGCCATTTTCAGTTTCAATATCATGTTGCCCCCGCCTGACACTATCAAATGCAATGCATGAAATCTTCAATCCCATTCATTAAATTTAAGATGGCCAGTTATGTAAAACTTTCCAAATAAAGTCCTGGAATGATTGAAACTTTTAAAAAGCAAATATACTTAAAAAAAATTGACTTTTTTTAAATTTAAACCCTTTTTCCCCTTTAGGCTAACAATTTCCCAAAATTATTATACCATGATCATTACAAAAAATTTCCTTTTCATACTATCCATTCCATTTTCTGCACTCAGTAACTCCATGTGATAATTTTCTTTCACAAACAGTTAATGCAGTCATTACATAAATCAATTTTACTCTTACATTTCTATTAAGAATGCATAGATGTGTGTGTATGTGTGCGTGTAAGATAAAAAAGGTAAATCAAAATTTCAATAGTCCTTTAATTTTCAATAGTCCCTCTATTTTAATTCAGATACTTTCCCTTCTGTCCTAAAAACAGTAAATGCTTATAATAAAACCCTCTAAACTGTGTGATTTCAAAATTAATATTCATCATATAATTCTTGCATAAAATTCGTGATGTAGATAACTTACATAAGGCTTCAGTTAATAACAATTTTATAAGCTTAAATATTAAGCATTGAGGATAAAGCAAACTCATTTTTTTGCTTTATCCTGAAAATTATTATTATTATTTTTAAACTAACTCATTTGGGAATGATAATTTTTTCATTTCTGTCCCACACCTTTCATTTTGAATGCGTCACATTTTCATGCTTACTTCTATCCTTCCAACTTGCTAATGCTTGCTACTTCAGACGTATTTTAGAATGTTATTGATAGCAGTGTAGCTCTTCAAAAATAGGTGTTTATTTCATCAATTACGATGTGTATTTTAAGACTGTGCTTTACAAGAATAATGAAAAATGTGTCTAATTGGCTATGATTATAAGTACTTGAATCTTCTCTTCTAAATTATTACATATATATGTATAATAATTTTGTAGATAACTTGAGGATTGGAAGATAGCATAAATACTCAAGATGAGAGAACAGAGAAGAAAGACTTTCAGATGATTTGGCCATTGATTCAACAAGTTTTATTTTGCAACATAGCAAGCCTGGATAAGCATTAACATGGTCATATTGGTGATAACATCATTATTATTGTTGCACTAAGCAACCTACAATTTTAAACAGCTTATATCACTTTGGATAATGGCAATGGCAATAAACAGCAGAGGCAAGTGATGCATATCTTAACAAGCAGGGAGCAAAGCACGAAAAAAATGGCTGCTCAATCAATAACAGCAGTATTTACACAGAATTGATTACTTTCTTTAAATTTTTGACTGTGATTGGATAAAAAAACACTGCAATGTTGATTGATTTTCAGATGACACACTTTAGATTCCAGGATGAGGACATAGCAAATTAAAAAGGACTCTTCCTAAATAAAAGGTAGCAGCTTTCTTTCATATTTTATACCTAGCTCACACACACACTGAACAGCCCTTACCCTGAATTTAAGTTTTTGGTTGCTGGGATCAGCTCAATCTCTTTCCAGATGTAGTCTGCTGGTCAAAATAATTTTAGAATGTTGATGTAAAAATATCGTGTTGTGCTACTGGCACAGTGAATGGACGGTGAACAACTTTCAAAGGGGAAAAAAAAAAAAAAAAAACGATGAGTTTCTTTTACATTCCTGTTCAATTTGAGTTTAAAATTCTTTTTTAATTTATTATTTGTACTAAGATGCTTCTAAAGGCGAATGCAAATTTCTTACTGAAATCAGATTTACAGATATTACATGAAAGCCAACAGCTTTCTTTGATAAGTAGGTTACTTTTATACTTGTTGGTTAATTTGTTGTTTTAAAATGTTTTTATGTGCATACTATTTTAAATTATGACTTCTATTATCATATTGAATGTATAGTTTAATGATAAAATTTTGAACAGATTCACTGATACCCATTCATTAGAATTTATTAGTTTCAATATGCAGTAACAGAAGGAGATGGTTTTCTCCTTCCGGCTGAATTCTAGACTAGATGATTCAGGCCTTTGAGTATGAAGCATAACTGGAATTTGACTTTTCCCCTCCTGGCACCTGACTTCAAAGAAGTCACAAGACTGAAAAGGAGCCAGATGTTTAATGCAAAGCCACATCAAAATGTCGCATATATTTTTGGCATCCCTAGTCTACAATAAGATTAGAATCATCCATTTCTTTTCTTGCACATACACAATAATTTCATATGGAAACGTTTTCTTCACAAAACTATTAGTGCACAAATTACGTAAGTCAACATTTCCCTAACATTCCCTGCTGAAAATCAAAATGCAGACATAACATGAATGTATATTGCACAGCTACCAACAGTGAATGATGATGATTAGGAGTGGAGTTGCTCCTGGTTGCTGTATCACTCGGCTCAGGTTTAAATCCCGGAAAAGGCTTGGATGTTTGTAAGTGTATAAAGTCTGCATGGCATAGAGGCAATCAAAATACACAACAAGCCAAAAGTCCTCTCATATAGTTTAGTGGTAGATGAAGAGAGATGGGGTTCTTCAGACTGTCACCCAGGATGTTTTCCATTAAAACTGAGTTAAACAACTACTGCTGCGGAATTACGCCCCCTGTATGATGAATAGTAATAAGCGATAATAATGCCAAATGTGGTCTCTGGACTTTGTTAAAATTATTTGAAAGTATGAATGATGGCCTTTTTTCCCACTTGTGGACAGCAAAAAAAATCTGATGTGAACACCACATGACTTCGATGCACGGAATATTAAATTATACACATTTTTTGCTGTATTTCATTTAAACTTATTTCCTAGAATTTCATTAGATGTATTTCTCATACAATTAATTCAGTTCTCACTTCGTGGCAAGGCAAAAATACATAACACCTCAAAATATCTTCATCAAAAACACAGAAAAAGATAAAACGTCAAATATATTTAAAACAATTAAAAATTTTTTTTTCAATTAAAATTAGAGCTTCTGTGCAAAAACAAGCACTTTGGTCAGCGGGCGAGAAGGCAGATTTTTCGGTGCACAAAACTGAAAGTTTCCTTTTGGTCCCACTTGGCAAAAAGACACTGAAGGTACAGAAACTGACTTAATTCACAAGTCTACTAAGTTTCAAATGTAAGCAAATATGGTTGCTATGATAAAAAAAATTAGGCTCAGCCACACTTCAATAACTTTTAAATTGTTGGTAATTCTATAACTATTACAAAAAATGCACAATTTACCATCATATAAGAATAAAAAAAACTGAGCTGATGGAGTCGAGTAACAGTGTGTATATATACATATATTTATATATTTTGGTGTGGCTGATTGCAACCAAAAAAGCAGGCGCACAACTACATTTTATAGCAGTCCTATATATGAAATTTCAACATTCCGAAGTTACTCATTTTTGAGTTGTGAGAGATACATTTATACATATGTTCAGACATCACGAATAAATCTCTTTCAAATTCCTTTTAAATCCTTTTTGCAACCTGTTTTGGGAAAAAAGAATCCTTTCTTCTGTCCTTATGTACAGCTGTCATGCAAAAATATGGTTAAAATGCATTCAGTAGTGGTCAAAATGGTTAATTTTTTTTAAATATGATGCCCCAAAATTTTTGCAATTACAATACTTCCTTTACTTCGTACAAGGGAGTAAAAAGAAAAGGAAAATAGGTTGCTATAAATTAAAAAGTTCGCCAAGTGAATTATTCCTGGCGCAAACTGAAAAAATATGTCAAGATAAATTTTTAAATTTCCTAGCAAAAATTAGACAATTTAGTATCTAGGTATAATGTGAGTCATAGAATCGTAATATGGAAAAAAATTGATATGTTATTTCAGAAAAAGGCTGATTTTGTGTCAAAATACCTATGTTAGAAAAATGGTATATACAAATGTAATATACATTCTAAGTCGTGCTTTTGAGACATAGAAAATGCAACTTAAATTTCAACAATCACTCCAATAGAATGGGAGATATAGAATTGTCACTTTTTTTGTGCAAGGTATAGATGCTGTTGTGTGGATAAACTTGATAATGTACCATATATTGATCAAAACAAGATTAAATATATACATCAACTGATTTAACATTGTTTGAGTCTTAATAAAAAAATTCTACAAGTGTCTACAGTAGATTAAGACAACTCAAATCAAATAAAATTTAATTCCAACAATTATGCTGAAAAACCACTAGGGGTACGGGTGGAAATTCAATAAATTTCATTTTATTGCTAAACAACATTTTTTTTAGTAAAGGCTCAAACTTAAAAGCCAGAAGATTTGGTAATCTAAAAGAAGACTTGGAGATGTGTTAAAAAATCCCGAGTTTTGCAGTAAAGTCATGATATGGTATTTTATTGATCCATATCATTATATAAAATACTACATTATCAACATGCAGTAATACACACCCCTGGAAAAAAAAAGGTTTCACTTACCATTTACTATTATAGTTAAAAGGCAGTCGAATAGAGGCTGGAGACGCTGATGACCCGTAGTAATAATTTTATGGAAAACCTTATAAATGAAATGAAATAAGTTCATAAAAATTTCTCAGCAGTAAAATAAACAACAGATTAATTTATTTTTTTAAATTATAATTTCTGATTATTGTATTTACTTACAATTATTAAGAGGTCAGCATGAGTTCCAGTAAACACAGGAATATCCATAGGCACACTTGCTGTATATGGTTTGTTTAATCTCACTCCAAAATTTCTCTCCCCACTTAACAGGAGCAAAATAAAGACTCCAATATGAACCAGACCTACTCTTGCTACACAAAGAAAGAAATAAAAATACAAGAACATTTAGTAAATAATTCAATGAACTCACATAATGTCTTTTAAATATAATAATAATATTATACATAAGAAATAATGGGTGTAAATATATAGTGTGTATCAGTACAAAGTCAGAGATCTGGACTTGTTACGACTTTTCAGATTTAGAGGTCAGGTGATTTCAGATTTAGGACTTTTCCACGTATTAGTTCATCAGTTTATGCAAGGTGCATGTAGAAATTATAAATTAAAAATATGAAATAGCAAAGCATTGATGACCTCAAAGGAATCAAAATTTACAAAAAAAGTCAATATTTATTTGTTTTTTTTATTTAAATATTTCTTTCAATGTAAGTTGTTTAATTTACTTTTTGTGCTAATACTTTCCCTTTAATTCTATATACAGATGTTATTTTTTATTCAGTTACAGAGTTCCATTGTTTTGTTCTTTCATTGCTGTGTCAAGAATTCCCACTAAATTGTCAATTAAAATTTTTTCATTCTCAACAACCTCTCCGTTACTTTCTTCACTATCAGTAGCAATCTTTTCTGGATTTAGAACCATACTAAAGATTTCACCATCCATTAGTTGACAGATGACTGAGGCATTGCTATTTCAATGAAAGTCTTCTGTCATATGATCTTTAATTTATTATTACCACTTCCCCACAAATTCCATTAACTGGAAAATTTTGCGTTTTGTTTGCGATATCTGAAAACCTTCAAATTCACAGCTATCATCATAAAGCTAGATAGCATTCATTACACACTTTTGGCAATGCATGATGAGACTGGCGACTAAAGTATGTTGTTCCACTAAATTTTATCTTGCTTCTATCACACATTGACAAAATCTCAATTATATTAGTTTAGTTATTTATTATACTTACTCCTATTTCCCACACATACTTAAGGCTTTTCTCAGTCTTGATAAATAAATTCTCACATATACTCAAGGATTATCCAGAGTCGACACTAAACATTTTGCACTTCGATTCAGCATTTGAGATTCTTAAATTCTGTTGCCAAGAGAATCTCAAATTCTAAAAATTTTGGTGCCTTCCCTAAATTCTAAAGGTTCTGAAACCTCTTAATTTTGTTGTTCCTTCTTAATTAAATTATAAAAATTTTGCCTACCCTCAATTCTGCCATCTGGTATGACTGAACCAGCTCTGATGATGTTCCTGGGCTAAATCAGTAATTCTCATTTCAAAGAGCACTAAATGTAATCTTTTGACCCATGAGTATCATTTACAAAATATGTTTTTTCCACATGGAAAGAAATTTTTGTTAAATCTCTCATAATCAACACATTCAATACTTTGCTGTGGAGTTAACTGAAATCATCATCAAGGGTAGAGTCAAAATAAAAGGTTATTATGCCACTTTTCTATTCAGTTACTAGTATTAAAAATGATAAAAAAATGTTTCGAAATTGCTTCATATCGATAGTCATGTGGTGATGAAAACAAAAATTAAAAAAGTGATAAATGAAGATTTGCCAGGTTGACATCACTGATAAAGCGAAATTAAGAATTGAGATTCTCCACATTTTATTCTGAAAAAATATAAAATGCACAAGCATAATGTATTAAAAAAAAGAAGAAGAAGGTTGCTGGTGATGCAGAGGTCTGGATTTTATTACATCATTCTGGATATTGCAGATGTCCGGATATCAGACTTTGTTCTGCATATATGTGTGTGTTGGGTGTACATACACAATTACAATAATGCATTTAAATGGTATTTATTTATATTTTGGCAGCTTTACATTAAAGGTTATACTAAACAAACTTTTCTTACAGCTACGATATCGTTTCATTCATGAAAAGCTATGATCATGAGATTCACAGAGACAGATAAAGAATGCAATAAATAAAATTAGGCAGTATGCTATATATATAAACTTAGGATGATAAAAATTTAAAAAACAAAATTTTTGGAACATATACAAATAATTGTTACATATAAAATAAAACAAGAAATATTTACCTCCTTCCCCCAACAAAAATCAAATTACTATGCATCAGAAATATCTATTTCTTTTACATGTAATTATTCAACTAAATATTTAAACATTACTATCAGTACTACTTTCTGCTGTTAGGAACAACATATTTTAATGATCTTGAAAATATAAAATGCATTTAATATTCTTCTACTCTGAAGCAACGATTCCTTAAAGTATAGGCTGGGATAAAATTATGATGCATTGAAAAAAGTTTTCAAATACATTTTACTGTTATTTATAAATGGTAATTATAAATTACCAATTAATTCTTAATATATGTACTTGTTTATGTATCAGTTATTCACTATTACATTAATTTCTTTTAGAAATGTTTTGCAGTGGTGAAACTTATCTCAGGCTTTCCAGAATACCCCAAACCATAATGAAACGAAGAGCTCATACCATTAAATTTTTATAAATATACAAATTATTTCAGAGAATGCAAATTTAAGATACTTTATGCCACCAAAGATTTTTATTTTTAATTTAAGATACTTTATGCCACCAAAGATGACTCAGAACAAGATATGGTTCACATAAAAATAGCATGGCAACTAATTAGTCCAAATAATGTTATACTAGTCTGTAAATGGTTAGTAAAAATGTGGTATTTCCAACCAAGGCATTTCAACTGTTTGCAGTCAACACGGACATCCAGCCAAGTTTTCAACTGCCAAAGTTGATAAAAATATAAAAATTATTCCCTCACTGGCATTGAAATTGAAAGTTAGATTTGTTATCCTCTCGCTCAATATGCACAAACTAGACTAAGCAATAAAAAGCATGAATTTCAAAATTACTGAAGTCCTTCCAGTATTTGTAGACATGGTAGAATTTTACCACAGTTATGTGCAAAATTCCCATTGACATTACAGTATACTGGTTGACTTCTAAGTTTTATTAATGCTTGCATGCGTATTTTACAGTTTGGCAAGAATGAAAGTCCAATAAATCATGCTGTTTAGTCAAAAGCTACCATTTGCTGAAACTGGCATATTGCAGCTCTTTAAGGCTACACAGATAGACTGATGGCTTGTTCTATCAGTTTTTCAGCCTACCTATAGACAAACGGTAAGATTATTAAACACAGCTAGTCTATTTAAATTGTGCTAAATTGGCTGGCTGCATTATTGTTTTTAAGATTTTCCCCATGTGTAAGATATATATATAAACCAGTTTCCCTTAGAAAGTTCTCCAAAAAGGCATATCTCCCCTTAGGCAAATAGCTTTAGCGTGCCTTGCCGTAATCCAAATAATGACATGGAAAATGGCAATGCAACTATAACTGTAATTGCATTAGGTAATGCTAAAATACCATGCAGACGAGATGTGGACAATGAAAGCTAAAGATGCATGATGTAACAATATTACTTTTTCTTTTCTTTTCATTTTAATTCATGTAAATAAATCATAGCTTAGTAATAACTCAATGAGGTTTAGTGATGATTATTAGTGATGTTTTTCCTATAAAAATTTGGTGCCAGAAGTGTTAAATTTTCTGCCCCATACCAAAGTTCCTTTTGATTTCATGGATTATGTAGCATTCTCATTAGCAACATTCACCCACTTTCACAAGGATTACAGCTGAGCATTTTACACTTTGAATGTAATATTCTTAAAAATGAATATAATTTGTTAATTTTTTTAAGAGTGATAATTCAAAGCAATGGCTTGCTTTGGATGTAAAAAATTTTTAAAAAAAAAAAAAAAAAAAACTAATTTCAAGAACTGATGTTGCCTTAACAAATGAAAATGTTCCATGTGCTATCTCAGAGGAACATCTAAAAGTTTCAGTTGAAAAAATAAATAAATTAAAATTCTTAGATAGTCAAATTGAACGTTTAATTGATGTAAACTTAACTGAGGAAGAAGTAAGCACTAGTATTGACTACCAAAAAAATGTTAAATACTTCAAATGACAGCTTCAATTAAACAAGTTAAATCAAATTAAAAATTAATAATCAAACCATATTCAGAAGACCTAAAATATCAGAACAAATTTTGTAATCCATTTGAAAGCACTATTGGTCGAAATGACTCATTTTCAAAAATTTAAAAATTTGCCTATTTGAAAATATATATGGAGGAGCATTGAATGTAGCATCTCGTTTCCAGTTAACTGATAAAAATTATGACAAGTGTCTAAAGTTACTTAAAAATAGTTCTGGTAATTAAGGAATTATTCATTCTTTTATGAGTAAAATTTTAAACTTGTAAAGGGCTAAAAATTCTTCATATGTTCCAACTTTGAGAAATTTTTATGATAAGCTCGATACCACAATAAGAAATTTAGATTCAATGCAAGAGGATTTCAAAATCCTATAATTCACTTTTGATTTCAATTGTCCTATATTTATTGCCAAAAAATCCTGTTTTGGAATTTAACCAAATTCAAAATGTGGTATTATAATTTCTGAACTTCTTTCTTTTTTAAAATATGAGATTGAGTGTCATGAATCAACATTTTTAGTTTCACATGACAGAAAATGTTTCTCAAGAAATTCCAATAATTACCAGACATCCAAATATTATAACTGTAATGGATTTGGTCATTTATCTCAACTTTGTTCCCACAAGCATATTCAACCCAAATGTTTATCCTGTAGAAATTTTGGTCATAAATCCCTCACCAATGTTAAAAAAGCTCAGATGAAAAACACACACACACACACAAAAAAAAAAAAAAAACTTCCAATATCTGAAAAAATGAACCCAGTCATATCAATCAAAATTAATAATAGATCACTTACAGCTCTGGTTGATACCAGAAGTGAAGCTACAGTTATTTTTAATGATATTTGTAAACAAATAGGAAATTTTTCCTTACATATATTTCATAATATATTGACTGGCTTTGGCCAAATTAAACCAACAGGTTATTTTACAAGTGGTATTTTAATAGATACTACTAACATTTATATTGTAGACAGTAATATAATGCTATTTGACACTATAATCGACATGGACATTCTTAAACAAGGTGAAGTTAATATAAGCAAAGATGATGTTCATATTTCTAAACATGTTGTTAAACAAATTGATCCTGAAGAAGTGTACATCAATAACATTTCCCTTAATCAAACATTCAAATTAGAAATAGGTCTTACTGTTACAAAAGAACAAGTTTGGATTACTGAAAATCTTGTCTCTGATTACAAATCTCTCAAAACCAAAACTAAGACTGTTGAAATGACTAAAACAGCTACTGAAGTGAAATGTCACAGGTAATTGACACCTATGAAGTGAAAAATAAAACACATACTTTTCACAGACCTAGATGGTTTTGTCAAAAGAGACACAAGAGATAAACAAGTTCAAACTTGATTAGCCAATGGCATAACTGAACCAAGTTCTTCTGTATATTTTAGTCAAGTTGTAGTAGTACGAAAGAAACATGGTAGCCCCAGAATAAGTAATACACTATTCAAAATTAAATAAGATTGGTATCCTTTACTGTTAATAGAAGATTTACTGGATAAACTACAAGATGATCGCATGTTCACTACCATTGATTTAAAAAATGCTTTCTTTTATGTTAATGTCAATAACACAAAAGACCAACATTATACTTAATTTTTCACTTATTATGGATAAATTGAAAGACTGAATTCTGCTATCATTTCTGTTCTTTCCAAATTATTCATTGAAAATCCAAAAAAATAATACACATGTTGAAGTTCATCAAGTGATTAATTTAACATACCAATGGAGTATGAATAAACTCCATTCGAACTCATGTTTGAAACTAAAATAAAATCTGTTAATCAAGACAAAATTACAAAGCTATAAATACACAAATCCAGTTAATTTTCATCACTGCTTATGATGATCTTTGCAAAGGAAGCCAAACAAATTTTGAGTGTAGGCTGAAAATCATAAACCTAACAATCTACAACATAAACCATCCCATAAGTTTCAGTTTCATGATGTAGTAGCATTCAAATGTACACAATATGGACCTGGTTTTAAACTAAAATCTAAGTTTTTTAGACAGTACAATATAGGGAAAATCAAGCCCAATGTCATTTATGATATTGAAAAATGTGACTTCTTCGATTGAGCTATGAATACAGGCACCTATGCCAAATTTATGAAGCCTTGGATTAATTCATCATAACATAGCCTGAATTTCAGAGTTTTAAGGATATTTTCTCGTGTGAACTGATTAACACCTTTGGAATTTAATCCTATCAGTCTTTCCTTTGATAATAATTATTAACTT
>KK117289.1:138417-159037 GCA_000611955.2 Stegodyphus mimosarum | reverse complement strand
ATTTTTTTTTTTTTTTTTTTTAATTTTTCCAGGTGCTGTTATTAGAAGATTCTGATTTAATACTATTTTCATTTTACTATATTATTTTAACATTTTCTTTTGGCTTAATAAGTATTTTTAATTTTGCTGTAGTTTATAATTAAATTTCGCTGTTTGCTCTTGTCATTTGAAGGCAGATGACGATAGAGGATGGTCAAATTACATGTAAGATGGCCATGCAATTGTGACTGAGTTAGATAATGCTACAATGCCATCTATCTATATGAGCATACAAGAACAATGACAAATGAAGATACGTTATGTAATAACTATTTTTTTTCTTTTCTTTTAATTTATGCAAATAAATCTTAGTTTGGTAATAACTTGATGATTATAAGTGATGTTTATTAGTAATGTTTTTCCTATAATAATACACTGACTACCAATAAGTATTTGGACACCTATGCAAATGATATCTGCTGTCCTAAGGTACGTCACGGACTCGGCCGGTATATATCGTGTAGGAAATAGCATCGCCTTTAGTCGCATGCAAGATGCCTCGCAGTTCGGAGATCTCCGATTTCGAGAAAGGTATAATTATCGGATATCACAAATGTGGCCGATCCTTAAGGGACATATCTAGCGATCTGAAGTCCCCAAAATCGACAGTGGCCTATGTGATTAGTGAAAGGTGAGCGGTGATTGTTGGAATGTGCCCCAAGTCGGCAGACCAACGAAACTGGGAGATAAGAGACCGACGAATGCTGTCCAGAGAAATTCGGAAGAACCGCACCCAACCGATGGCCCTCATCCGTGAGGAGTTTTAACAGGCATCCGGGAGTATTGTTTCAATGAATACCATCCATAAGGAAGCACATCTGGTTTTCATGGCCGTGCTGCTGCCCATAAGCCTTTGATGACAAAGTCTAACCACGCTGCTCGGTTAATGTGGCGCAAACCACATCGAAATCAGACCGTAGATAAGTGGAAACGGGTTCTTTGGAGTGGCGAATCAAGGTTCACCCTTTACCATTCGGATGGCAGGGTCTGGGTTTGGCGTTTACCTGGAGAACGTTTCCTGCCAGAATGCATTGTGCCAACAGTCAAGTTCAGCAGAGGTGGAATTATGGTCTGGAGGTGTTTCTCCTGGTATGGGCTGGGACCCTTGGTCCCCATTCATGGTAAGCTCAACTCCGATGCCTACTGCACTATTTTGGATGACAATGTGCTTCCTACATTGTGCTGACTAGTTGTTTTATGGGTTGGACCCCTGTTACTTTCAGGACGACAATGCCAGTTGTCATGTTTCGACGTTAACCAAGGCTTGGTATGGTGCCAATGGAGTTCATCGAATGCACTGGCCTGCCCAACTGAACCCTATCGAGAACCTCTGGGACGAGTTGCATAGCCGAATTCAAGGGTGCACTACCTGTGCAAAATCGGTGAAGGAACTTCTATGTCTTCTCCAAGCCGAGTGGAAGAAAATACCACTAGCTGTCAGACAAAGACTTGTGGAAAGTATGCCCCGGAGGGTCCACGCTGTAATTACCTCTCGTGGAGGCTCTACCAACTATTGATTTTGAATAAAGTTAGTTTTTCTTTTCTATCACAGGTGTCCAAATACTTATTGGTAGTCAATGTATAAGGATGCACCAGTTCATCTAACACTTCAGTGCATTCATTTTATTTCAAAGAAAGAGGCCTCTTTTGATGGCACAATGGTTAGTGCATGTTGACTGCTTGTCTGAAACCAAAGGCATGAACTCAACTTCTGCTGTAGTTTTGTTTTGCCTTCTTTTTCCTCTATTGGTAGATGTAATATCAATCACTCCCTATGGTGTACCTTATGCAACACTTAAGGCAATGAAGTGACTAAATCACTCATAGGTTTGGCTATTCCCAATGAATGCTCAATAAGCAAGTGTATAGACAACGGATTTAAAAACATAGAACTTAATATTTTTGCCAATACAGAAATTATAAACACTAACTTAGACTATTAAAAATTATGTAGATTATAATGTAACAATTTTCAAAATTAATATTACACTATTGTTTGTATCATATAATAATTTAGAGTTCCACAAGTGCAAAGTAGAGCATACACCATACTTCTAAAAAATGGGCAGTTTATGAATAGAACTTTCAGTGCAACTATTTGATAGCACACATAGCCAAAGGTTACTCAGGTTATATACATATTAATTATTATTCTTACACTGATCAGCTCTTGCATCATTCAGATGATACAGGATAGGAACCAAAACTTCAAGTACTTCACTACTTTTCAGAACATAAAACATGAATTTCTGAAATTAAAAATTACAGCTTTATATGAATTTATTTTAAATACATTAAACAAAGGAAACTAAAAATAACACAAATCTATAGCCAATTAATTCATAAATAAAAAAACCACCATAAAATGATACTTAGAATTGAAATAATTTGTCTAATAACATGCAATATATCTTCATTATACTATTCAAAATCTCTTAATTTTAATATTTACATTTGCTTAACTATTATTCTATATTAACATCTATATACAAATTTGAAAGTCAAACAACAAAAATCACCACTATATTTGCAAATTTTCACAGGACTAGTTGTTTTTGCTGTTTGATCTTCAAATTAATATTTGTGTGCATGTTATTCTCTCTTAATCTATATGCAAAGTTTCTTTTTATTAAAAACACAAATAAAAATCTTACTTTATTATAATCACATATTTTCCAAAAAAATATTAGAAGTTCCTGATGAAACTGAACTTTTTTTGTAGAATTGGGAATGTATGTTTGAATCAAAGGATTGTTCAGGAGTCTAGTAAAGCCCTTTAAAATAAAACTAAAATCTTCTTCTCGGTGTATTCGTGAAAGATAATTGATAAACAGATTGCTAGGAAATGCCTTCTAGAAAGAAAGAATATTTTATATTTATTTTAAAAGATTCAAATTTCAAACATTATGCTTTAATAAAATTATGAAAACATATTTTGAAAAAGCAAACTGATCGAAATTTCAAAAATTAATGCAGTTTGTAGCTCAGCCAAATAAAATGAAAATTTACACTGACATAATATGACTTTACACAATATTATTTAAACTAATATAGTTCCATAGCAATTTATAAAGACAAAAATATAAGCAATGGATGCATAAGTGCATGAAATAATTACTTTATATTAAGCAGCACAAGAAAAAAATATTGCAGTGGGTTTTGCTTTCAAAAATATTAGAGATGTTACTCTGAAAATGACTTAATTTTATACAAAACAAAAACATCTTAAATTTTAAACTTTTTTATTATTAAAAACCTTAAAAATACCATATCATAAATATTATTATTATAAATTTAATACCAACAACAAAATGAAGTATTATTGTGTAGTACTATAAAATTATTTTCAGATTGATCTTAATAATAATAATATGAATTATGAAAAAACTGCAGTGTATCAAGATATTCGTACATATTACATAGTTGGCATTGTATATCATATTGCTGAAGTAGTAAGGAAAAGAATAGATGCATTGAGTTACATGGTATCAGTTTGCCCATGCATGCAGCTACCAACTGCTTGGAAAGAATGCTGAATACAAAAAAATCCTGTGTATCACAATAGATTAAATGCCATCACTGCACACAGAGAAGAGGTATTGGAACTCATTGATACATTACTGAATGAAATGGCCATCACATTACACAGATGATAGTATAAGATCATTTACAAATGCAAATAAAGTTACAGCCAGCATTATCCATCATCAGATGAAAATATATCTATGTAAAACATCAGATTTTATCTGCATAACACAGGATTCCACACTCAACAATCAACAAGTACTAACTGCGTAACAGTAGGTTTAAACTGGTACAGAATACAGATAAAACTCTGCAAGTGAATAGAAATAAGCTTTGTTTATTGATGAAGTCCCATATTTTCTTCTGGCAAAATGATGGTCTAAAAACATGCAGGTATCAAGGCAATGGTATAATAATAATATAATAAGTAAGCATAAGAAAGGATGACATTGGGCATAATGGTGAGAGGTTGCATTTCATGCAGTCAAACACATTTTTTGAACATAGTACTTGAGGCAGTTTGATAGCACTTCACTATATCAATCAGAATGTGAATCCTACACTTAAAAAGAACCTAAATTATTTTTCAGTGGCATAATATGCAAACATACATGGCTCAGGTTACAATGAATTGATTAAATGGATCTGGCATCTTACCTTTGCTCTTTGCTTTTCCAGACTTACCAATGATAATCACATATGGATTTTGTTACACAATATTATACAACAGTTTTCCAAATTAATATTATAATATATATTATATATTATAATATTATTGTTCTTGGTGTATATATTTCATTATTAAATAAATGTCTTTTACTCATCATGCACATATTTTTGTGAGAATTTGTTTATCTAACTCATTTTAATGACCCTGTGTTCATGATTCTCAGTAATAAGCTTCAACTGCTAAGAAGTGCAAATTTATAATTTTAAACAATATAACTGCAGAGATATAAACTATATTTAAAATAAAATAAGTGGTCATTATCTAATTAGCATAGTACACATACTAACTGCATAATTTGACCTGAGCTATGAACTTTAAATCATTCTGATGAAAATTCACAAATAAAAATAATTCTGTTTTAAGAGAAGTACATCAATTTAAATTACCATTAAAGCTGTTATTAAAAAGAAACTTACTTCAGAAGAGTCATCTGATGTAGTTTCCCTAAAATCGTGATCAAGAGAAACGATAAGAAGTTGCAATGCAACCTCAACTAGAGGTTCTCTTGAATCAGTGAAGAGTAAATGGTTGAATGGAACTCCATATCCAACAGGATCATATGCACAAACTACATTTAGCAGTGATGTGAAAAGAGGTAACGCATGTCTAAATAGAAAAAAATTATGAACACAATTAATAAATCAAAATGCAGTTTTTACATAGTATTTGATGTAGATTAAGCTTATTTTAATTAAAAACTAAAAACTAAAAATTAAAGAATTCACACGCTTAAAAAACATACAAGTTGACTAGCATATCAAATTAGAACACATGCGTTGTTGTTGCGACTAATTTTGCTTCTCTGATATCAGAATAAGCCCATGAAATTTAGCACGGCAAGATTGTGCTTGTCATTAGCAAGAGCCTTGGGCTAGTGAAGTAGTGAACTAGTGAACAGTAGGACTTTGCTCAGTTTTGCTCCCAATCTTGAAGGAGAGCACTCTGGGAGAGGACAGGTCCAACGATCTCCCACCCCCCCATAACCTCTCGATAGGAATTTTGCCTTACAGCATATTTTAAGTGCTCCGATGCCACCCAGACACTATGCATTTACAAACATTGATGCCTTCTCTGAGATTCAAATATCTGCCCTTCAGTGTGGTAGTCAGAGTCACTAACCACTATCCTGGTTACATAGTCTGATAAGAACTGATTTCAGATGAATTGCTACACATAGAATGAATCAATAAATTTCATATCTACTTTTAAATCAGTACTCATTAAACCTAGTATTGGACCCAAAAGTCCAACACCTCCCTCTTGTTCTTCTAATGTAACCAGGAAATATATACTACGCACCTCAATGTAGTTATGAGACCACTTGGGATTTCAAAAGTTTTCATTCAAAATTCTTCTCTGCTTCCACACCAATCAATGGCACTAAGCACAGGGAAAGAAGGCAAAACTTCCTCCCTGAGTTTCACCAATGTTTTTGAAAGACGAATCTGACCAACGGTAATGAATCTTCCACAGGTTCACCTACGGAAATCTGGTTATGACTTTTACTTCCTCTAAATGATCAAGTTTGGTCATCTTTCCTGCACGCTGATGCAACCCGAAAGCCGCTTCAAGAGCCAGTCTGAAGACCTCACTAAATTATTCAATCAGTAGTAGCAACCAGCAGAGTGCACAAATAGCAGGGACGTAATCAACATGAGCTTATGACTCATGCTTACCGGGAATTCCTCATTCAAGGGGAACATTTACAAGGCCCTATCCTCAGCATGAAGGAGATTCAAGAGGTTACCCAGTCCTGTTGGACATGGAAAGCACACACTGGTTCCTTCAAGGTGAGGTTGATACTGAAAACTTCCACAATATGTCTGTGACCAGCTCGGTCCCTGTGCCGTTGCAGGGTGTTCAGATATGTAATAATAAAACTTGAAACATGGGGCTTTTTGAATATGCATCCCTCGCAGAAAAGCCTCTCGATGCCCATAAGGCTCACCTCAAAGCACTGATGCTGTGGAGGATGCAGTGAGTTTTGAACCTCTACCGAAAGCACGAGATAAAACTCCATGCATATGAAATCAAAGAGGGAACCGTGTGGAGAGCGGCTCCTACAATATTTCCAAGGTGAGCGTTATGAAATGGTGGATTCAAGTTTCTTGCAGCTTGAATGTTCTATGAACGTAAAAAAGCTATCTGGTTGATCCTGCCAGTAGTCATATGTTTGTCTCAAAGATTAAGCCATGCACGTATAAGTATTCAGTATTATGCAGAAAATGCAAATAGCTCATTAAATCAGTTACAGTTCCTTGGATTCTACCTTACTACTTGAATACAGAGCTAACACAAGCAGCAGAGCTCCGACCCTCTGGGGACAAGCACTTTTTATCATCACAGTTTGTTCTGTTCCAACTGTCCAGTTTGCTATAAGTAATATATTACCATAATCTGAAGTACAATTTAAAAATCTTATGTTGTGTGGGACAGCAATATACATGCTAGTAGATTAGGCAATTTGACAAAATCTGTGATTAAGTAATTTGGTAGCAATCTGAAAAATGTGGCACAAAAACTGTTAAGAATATGCTAAGTATCATGCTCCAAAAATGTTAAAATGTCAGTATAATTTCTTTTCCCAGAACAGAATTAAAAAATTTCATTTTTAGGAAGATAATTAGAATAGTTTCACAGACAGTGGATTTGAATTCTTAATTTTCTTAGCTTGGAATAACCTTTGCACGTCTGAAGGAAAAAGCCAATTCAGATATTTCTGCCCTGGAGATTTAAGTTTCTCATTTTCATAGTCAAATGACCATCGCTTCCCTAATATTTGGAAAATTTACTTCTCATAAAAACTTTTAGAATGGTGAAAATTGTAGAAGTAGTCTTTTATCTGGTCTTGATAAATGTGATGAAATTATTTGGAAGCCAGTACTTTTTTATTCCATTCTTAGTCGAGACACATTTTGTTCTTTTATAATTCTTCTCTTATCATTTACAATCCACTTCTTCTAATTCTAAATCTAGTTCGTCTGATGTAATTCTGATTACATTTGACAGTTTCCTAAAAATGAAATTTCTCAATTCTCTTGTGGGAAAAAAATTATTCTGATATTTATTTTAACATTTTTCCGAAGCATGATCCCTAGTATATTCTCAGCAGTTTTTAAGCATGTTATATTATTTTTCAGACTGCTATACCAACTTACTTAATAACAGATAATAATAATATCAACTTACTTAATAGCAGATTTTTGCAAATTGCCTATCTACCAGATCATGTATGTTGCTATTCTACACTGTACTTCAGATTATGATAATATATTACTTATAGCAGTTGTGATAGGGATCATGCTCCAGAAAAAACGTTAATCCATAACTACAGGTAAAATTATATTAGATCCCACTGCCAAATGCAAAAATTTGTGAAAATTAATATTTTGCAAAATTTCTTTATTCATATTATATTTAGCTTCAGAGAGGTTGGAAGCATCATAAAAAAGAAAAGAATAGCATTATATCCCTAAACAATATAACAATAATTTATAAATGTTCACCTAAACTTTATAATCTTATAAACATACTTACAAACTTACACCACTAGCATATAAACTTAGACTAAATGTTCTTATAAACTATAAGTGACAAAAAGGCTAATATCAAAAGTCTTCTCCCAGCAGTGGGCAGGACATTGTCCAAAAACATCTTTCGATGAAATTACTGGCGGCTAATCAGCCAAGCAATTCTCTGCTTTGTCTACCAGATTGAACTAGAGTAAGGGTTCCATGTTTTAACAAAATTTGTTGCATAATGTTTCTAATAAATTCTTTCAATGACAAGTTATTTTTTCCTGTTTTTAAAAGAAATATATTATGTGACTTCAAAATAGAAATGTCTAACAGGTGAAAAAAAGCTTTTTATACCACTTCACACTTTTACAAACACTCTCTACAAAAGATAGCTGTATGCCAGCCTTGTCTATAAGTCTCATATTTGTGGTGTGGTCTGACTTCAAAATCCTTTCCTGTGTTCTATGATTCCCTTTTCCACTATCACCAATGTTCCTTTGTGAAATGTGGAAATAAAATGCACATCCCTTTTATCTTTCCACTTTAGACCCAAAGTTTTCCTTGTTTTCTTCAGCTTTATTTGACCGCATCTAAGCGCTGCAAATTTTGGGAAACGCTTTCAGTTTTTCTTGACCATGCTGATAAACCAATGCCATTTTCAACTAAACAGGCTGAAAACTCTGGGATGGTGTACCAATTAGCAGCATAGAGGTGGTTTTTTTTTTCAATAATTTTCTATGAGCTTTTTCACTATAGCACCCGCGACACGAAGTGTTTCGTCTTGTGATATACCTCTGATGGAACCAGTGTAAAACAAAATTTTCAAAATAATTCCAAATTCACAATTGCACAACAAAAACAGTTTTAGTCCAAATCAATGTCATTTTGAAGGGATAAAATTTTTAAATGATAATCTGCTCTTGAAAAACATGAGAGACTCATCAATACATATTTTTTTGAAATGATGAAAACTATGTAGAAAATTTGGGATTTAGATTTTCAACACGTCTGGAATTTCCCACAGCCTATTGTTTCCTGGTTGGTAGTTGTTATCAACAAAATGTAAAAATCACAAAATTTGTGTGTATCTATCACAAGTCATATATTTGCTGAAAAAAATGGTCAAATCATCACATTTTTTACCAGTACTCAGATATGGTACACTTTTTCACTTGAGGCATCAACAAACATACTACTAAAAATGATTAAACCTTGTCAATCATTGTGTTACCCACCATTTTGTTTTGGGCCTAGTTGTGTCATTCTAGTTTCTTGTCTAAAATGCAAAATATGGTTTCATTTGCAATTATTTGTAGTAAGGCCACATAAAAAATTTTGTGAAATCATACTCTTCAGCCTCACCAAACATATCACTCACTCCCACACCTACACTGTCAAAATTATACACTTATGGTTGAAATTCGTCACAGTGCCTCCAGTAAAAATTTACACTGTCCTGGCCACTACCATTGCTGGATTCGCTATTAGATTCGATTACATCTTTGTCTGCGTCACTATTTCCTACATTTTCCTCACCACTTTCAAAATTGCCATATAATAAGCTTCCACTAGTACAAGTACCCCATTGCTATCGTTGTCACTACTATCTTCAACTTCAAATCTGCCCATTTGTTTGCACATAATGATGGTTGATCCATGAGAGTTATATAAAACCAAATTACTCTCGAAGACTAAAAATGCACACAAGGTATTGATGCAGCAACCTTATTAGAACTGACACAAAATCTTGAAAACATATTATTGGGGTATACATAGCCCAGCCACACTTATGTGAGGACATAACCAACATAACCAATGGACATAAACCAACCGAACTTATTTCAAAAGAATAAAAATGTACACAAACCTCAATGCAGCAACGTTATTATAGTTTGACCACCTCATCTGCAACAATGGGCACAAACATGTGTGCATCATTTGAACTGAATTATTCTCAAAATAGGGTGGAAAGACGGGGACTTTCTTTCTCTCAAGCATATAAATTCCCTCTTTGCAGAAAAGAGAAGACTTTCATGTGATCTTTTACCACACAGTAAGTAATAATGTTCTTTTTGGACGAGTCTATGCATTTTGGCAGAATGCCAGCCAAGGTTGCATTAGAGATGGTTGAACTATAAAACTGTTACAAAATCTCCAAAATGTATTATTGGGGGTTGACAGAGCCTAGCCACACTTTCACGAGGTGTCGATGGACATAAATCAAGCAGCCACTCTGACAGAATTCCATTTTTTATATTGCTGGTGATGTAAAAAATTATGCTGTATTAGTTATTACATGAAATCAGAAAGTAAAACAAAATTTACGATATTTTGGGGGTATTTAAGGTATTACATAATTAGTTATTTATTATGTTATAATTAGCTTATTTTTGGATCAATTTGGCATTTAGAAATTTGAATAATAAATCATTTTTGTTTTATAATCGCGCATTGACTACGAAATGCCACTCAACAACCACTTTTAAACTGTAAAATGTCTATTGCTGATTGCCAGAATATGTGGCAGACCAGGTAAATAGCTCATCAATGACCATTGTAGTTAAAGGGTTAAAATAAATGTCAAAATAATTTCTTTCCCCACAACAGAAATAAGAAATTTCATTTTTAGGAAAATATTTAATCAGAATTACTTTCACAGGCAGTGGATTTGAGTTTTTATAAACTTTCCATTTATGAAATTTTTTTCAGTGAACTACTGTTTAAATCACAAGACATAGCCTAAAGAACTAATGCATTAATATTAACTCAGATTTATGAATTAAAATTATACCTTTTTTCTTATGAATCAAGTTTTTTCCTTTCTTTTAACAGTCTTCCTCCCTGTAGTAAAATACTGTATGGGGTAACATAAAATTTCTCTAATTTTGGTTGAATGCAAAAATTTTTTAATGCTTTTCAACCTTCACAGTTTTTTTCAGGAACTTCCCTTGCAACTAAAATTGACAACATGCTTCATGATAAAAAAAAAGATAGAAAGTACCAAGGGAGTTGCAACAGAAAAAAGCATTTGTAACAATAGAATCTTCTAACATCTGCATGTTATTCAATTTTTACATGATAATAAACTTTTTTTCTTACTATCAATTTTTACATGATAATAAACTTTTTTTCTTACTATGAGAAATAAAAAACAGAATGTATAAATTTGTAAATGACAAGGGAAAAATTAAAGAAATTAATGTTTCTGTCTTGACTAAGAATGGAATGATAAAAAATTACTGGCTTCCAAAGAATTTCATTATATTTATCAATGTCAGATGAAAGACAGCTGCTGCAATTTGCACCTTTCTAAAAGTATTTCTCAGAAGTAAAATTTCTAAATATTATGTAAGTGACAGTCATTTGATTGTAAAAATGAGAAACTGAAGTCTCCAAGACAGAAATATCTGAACTGGCTTTTAACTTCAGAAGTGCAGAGATTACTTCAAACTAAGAAATGCAGATGTCATTTTAATTCTATACTTCAGGAAGCTACAAAATGGCTGTCAGGATCATATCATTTACATGAAGCAAGAAAATGTTTAGAGGCTTGCTGCAAAACACACTTGAATGATTTCTAAGAATTGAATGGTCAGTTGAAAAAAATTCAAGCATTTGGTTTGAATTACTGGAAAATTTACGATGAAGTGCTTAAACTGAAATGTTTGTCACTGTTGAAAGATAAAAAAGAAAATCACTATTTTCTGTATACTTGAAACATGTTTCAAATGAAACTGGTTTGCTCTAAAAATTAACCAGACAAAACATTTGTTTTTAAAGCTGATATTAGCAGCAATGAAAATATAGCTAAGTAAAGAATTCCAATATAAATTACACTCAACAAATTTAAAGAAGCTCCTATTTTTAGCCAGCTTGGATGGCTTGTGAGATTTATGAGAAGTAATTAACAGCTGAATCAGGGGAAGGAGCAAAGAAAGAAAGAAAAAATAATTTCCTCTGCAGTGGATAATTGTACAATTCAGATAGAAATTACTGAACTTAAATAATTCTAGCTGAGTAGCTTCCAAGGAACGTTATTTTGGCTTTGCAAGCCCATGGATTCTAACATCAACAACAGTTTAAAAAACATACAGGCAGATGCTTTTGAAAAAGGGTTATAGAGCCTGAAATTTAAAAAAATCATGGATGCACTGATACATTCTGTGCAAAGTATCTACCAATTATACAGTTTATGTATGGAAGATGGTCTACAATGAAATATTTTGCATATGAATATATGACCATGTATGGAAGAAGAAACAAAGAATATATGACCAAGTATGAAAAAATAGACAATGATCTGCCTATCAAGTACTGAAGAAAAATTCCTTGGGGCAATCCAAGGAGAACAAAAAATGCAAAGAAGTCATTCCAAGTACTACTTTTCATGAAGCTGCAGAAAGGCTGTCAGTAACACATCATTTATTAAATGTACATTTTCATTCACATACATTTGATTGCAAAGTGGATTTAAAAAAAAAGCATACTAAAGAATTACCTGTTATCAGCAGAAGTAAAATATTGTATCCATTTGTTTGGATTCATGTGGACATCTGGAAAAAATATATATTTGAAATAACTATTACATTACCATAAGCAATCCACAGATGTTATCTATTATTATAAGAAAGAAATACCACATTTCTTTAAAAAAAATTTGAGACTTGAAAACTCAAATTTTCCCACTTTTTTATCAACTAAATCTTATTGGGTGGCAGGCAATACATTTTTTACAGTTCAAAACTTTGCAAAGATTAGTTTTACACATATTCAATAAAAGTGCTCATAAAGCTCTTATATATATGTGTGAAGCTGTAGTTTTTGCGGATGATGAAACCAATTCACTCTTCAGTCATGACCGAGAAGACCGTTGTGTAGATGAGGACTGCTGCGAAAATCACAACTAGCTTGATGGTTAAAACATCAGTTTGAATTTGAACAGGAACAATTATTCAGAAATACATTTTTGCTTAAAATGGTACCACACTAGGAATGCTAAACATGCCCCACACCTTCAAACCATGCAGTTTACATTTTGGACAATAAAGAAAGAAGGTAAAGTGAAAGACATGGTTTACTCAACAGCAGCAGGCGAGAAAAAGACCGCATATGAACAGCAGTTATATTTACAGTCAGAAAGGTCTTTGTGTTAATCCTGGGCAGCAACTAGACTAGTGCAGAGACATTGCTAAGAAAAAGTGACCTAACATGCTGCGGACTATGCAAAATGGTGAAAAGCTTATCTCTGAAGTGGGAATGTATCTAATTAAACTTTATGAATATAAAGGTCTATTGCCAATTGGTTCCATTAATTTAATAACTTTGTTTCATATTTTATATGCTACATACTCTCACCCTTCAAAGAGAAAAGGCTTGGTGAAAGAAAAGCCTTTTGAGAAGAAAGCATTAGTGTTAGCAAAGGAAGAGAAATTCTGTAAAATGTTTATAATATTTACCATTGTAACAAGAAAGCAAATAAAGTGCTTCAAGGACATAACACTTAGGTTTCACTGTCATTTGTTTCACCAACTTCCTCAAAATTAATTACAGAAAAACATATGTAAATATAATTTACAGATATAATAACAAAACATTATACAGTTTGGAAAGGGAATACAAAAATGGTCACATAAAAGCTCAGTTTGAAAGTTTTTAAGAGATCAATTAGTAAAGTTATTGAAATATATTGTTGAAAAATATATACAGTATAAAGTCAGAAATGTGGACTCATTGGGATTTCAGCGATTCTGGATTCGGAATTTTCTAGATATTAGTTAATCATTTTAAACCTAGTAAGATGACATGTGGAAATTATAAAACTAAAAATATGAGATAGTGATTCGTATAATAATGAAGCATTTATGACTTTAAATAAAACAAAATAAAAAAAAAAGAAAGAGGGAAGCTCAATATTCATTTGTTAGTTCTATTAAACATTTCTTTCAATGTTGTTGTTAAGTTCCTATGTTTCTTCTGCTAGTGATTTCTCTTTAATTCTACATATAGATATAATTTCTTGTTCAGTTACAAAGTTCTAATGTTCAAGTTCTGCAACTGCCCTGTCAATAATTCCCATTAAATAGTCCACCAAAATTTTTCATTCTCAAACACATTCGTCATTTTCCTCACTATTGATAGAGATATCTTCTGCATTTAAAATCATTCTACAGATTTTGCCACCCATAAGTTGAATGATGATTGGGGTATTGTCATTATAAATAAGCTTCTGTTATAGCATCTTCTCCACATTTCTTCACAAATTCCATTAATTGGAAAATTTTGCTTTTTTTTGCTATACCTGAAAACCTCCAAATTTATCGCTATTGTCATCAAAGTTTATCTACCATCTGCTATACATTATTGACAATGTATCATATGATAAGCGACTAAAAGACATGTTGCTCTGCTAAACTTAAGACATGTTACTTCTATCACATGCTGACGAAGTAAAACATGAATTACATTACATTAGTTATTATTATATTTACACCTATTTCCTGCACATACTTAAGGCCTATCTGAGTCCCATATAAATAAACTCCCTTATATACTTATCGCTTATTCAGAGCCAGTGCTAGATATTTTGCAGCTTGTTGCACTCTCTGCGGGTTTAAATTTAGCATCTTAGTATCTTCCCTAAATTTTAAAGATTTTGTCATCTCTTAATTTTGGTGGATGATTCTCCAAATTCCAAAAATTCTGCGTCTCTAAATTCTGACGTGCCAGCTATGGTGCTGGTCCCCAGTTTATCTGAATAACAAAATCAGTTATTCTCAATTCAAACAACATTAAATATAATCTTTTGGTCTATGAATATAACTTACAAAACTATTTTTTGCACATGGAGAGAAATTTCTGTTAAATGTCTCTTCATTCCACATTCAACAATTTGCAGGGCAGGTAGTTGAAGTTCATAATCAATGTAATAAGCCTAATGTCAACATAAAAGTTTAGTGAGTTCTTTTAAGTTACTAATATTAAAAAAAAATGTTTAGACATTGTTGGTTTAGTCATTTCTTAAGTTGATGTGTGTAGATAGTTATGCAGTGACAAACACAAAAAGTAATAAACAATGATGTCCTAGTTTGGCATTAGGGACACAAATTATTCAGTATGTATAAAATCAACAATATTTTGATGTAGAACATTTCAGTTTGAAATGTATGGCAAGCAACAAAGGCAATTACACAGCCAAATTATTGCTCACATAGATTTATGCTAATACATATATACAGTATACTTCTTTTTCAATACAGAGGTATTTTATTTAGCGCTAAAGTGAAATTAAGAATTGGGACTCTCCACATGTTTTATCATGAAAAAATATCAAATGCATGTAATATATAAAGCACACAAGGAAAAAAAAAAGAAAGAAAAAAGAGGGGAAGGAAGGTAGCTGGTAGACTGAAGATCTGGATTTTAGATCATTCCCGATATTAGATGTCAAGATTTTGAACTTTGGACAGTATATATATATAATACTGTCCAAAGTTTTTCTTAAATTAAGAATTAATTTATTAATCAAATTGAATTTAATTTTTCTTAAATTTCTCAACAGAATTTTCTGCAAAAAATTTCAAAAATGACTCACATATTTTTTGTTAAATTATGTTGAAATTGTCAAATGATGTTGAGAAAATGAATGTCAAGACTCAAGAAATTTAATTATGTATTTCATTTAATAAATTTCATTAGTATATTCATAATAAACATATTCATAATACTTTTTAAAACCATATTCTTACAGCTGTGTATGAGTAAGCACAGATTTTTAATTTAACTTTACACTTAAAATTTTAATATCAAATATATTGGTACTTTTCTATTACGAACCTACTACACATTTCGGTGGATTTTTTTACTGTAAATAATTTCTAGTTATAAGAATAGTTTATAGATGCAAGAAAACTCCGTATCCATCCTATTTCTAATTATATGAAAAGATATAAAATGCTTTTTAAAGCCCAAATAAAAAGCATTTACCAGCTGCAGGCATATACATAGTTTGACTAAAGCATGCCAGAAGAAGCTTCAAAATTTCAGTTCGATTATAATCATGTTGTGGAACATGACTAGGAGAATGTGCAAAACCAACTCCAGCCTCCCATATATATTCACAGCTATCTATAGATTGTAAATCTTCTGGATTATCCTAAAATGAAAAAGTAGTACATAATTAATCCTAAAAATAGATTACTGCATTTTAAAAACTCATTGATATTTCATTAAACTCAATGATATTTCAAAACAAAAATGTGTATCCCTATTCACTAAATATAAGCTTATATAAAACTTTTAACTTACACATGCATAAAACTAAGATAGAAAATACTTACAGGTCCTGATCTTTTTCCTGCAGAAACAGTAAAGTCTGGACAAAACAAGAGATCCTAAAAACCAAAATATGCAGAATTACTGAAGAAATTACAAAAATAAGAACTAAGCATCTCAAAAAAGAATTACTTCTTATTCTTGGGCATAATTAAACCTCATTAAATTAATAACATGCTTAAAGTTATTTCCTAACTTACCATTTGAAATAAAATGCAGACTAATTATAAAAAACACACACGAAAAAAAAAAAAAAACTTATCCCCTACCTTTCTTTTCCCTTTTTTTTTTAAACATCTGAATCTAATGTTTTTAACATTTAAATATCAACTGAAGTTTCTCTCCTTTAATATTTAAATCATGCATATTTTTAAAAATCCAAAATTATTGAAATTTGAGCTAATCATAAGATTTTAAAAACAGGGTAAAATAATAATTCTTACAAAAACTGCTCAGTAATATCCAAAATAATTTTTCCAATTATAAAATCCATGCAAATGCAAATTTCATGTATTCCAACAGAATGTGAAAATAACTTACACAAAGAGCACTAATTAAAGATTGAGAGAGAGGCATATTTTCACCCTGGGGGAAAAAATACATATGTATATGCATATCTCAATAATCTACAATTAAAATGTTAACACATTATTAGCTATTATCAAAATAATGAAAAATGTATAAACAAAAATCTACAAATATATAAATAAAACAGCATTAAAATTCACATAAAAATAGTACACAATTTTATTATATTTTCAAACTTAACAGAATCATCTGGGGGAAAAAAAGAGAGTACAAAATACAGTACATTCAATGACTTTACCAATTAAGCCACCAATGAGCTAGATATATTAGTAAAACTTAATTTAAAGTTGTTATTATAATATAAAATATTATAATAGCTATGGATGATTTTTGAATGAAAATTATACTTAAAAAATCACACATTTATAAAGAAGAGAATTATTTTTTATATTTGGATATTTTTTATATCTGAACAGCAACTACATATACAAAGCCAATGATACCATCCAATTTTGAGGGACGACACGACAGGAGTGGTCCAAGGGTCTCCCACCCCTCTTCTTCTACCATCAACTTCTTGAGAGGACTTCCAGCTCAACTTGCGTTTTTGAGTGTCCCCTTTTCATACAGATACTATACGCTTACAAGCATCCATGCATTCTCTGGGGTTCGAGCCCAGGTCCATTGATATGGCAGTCAGCATCACTAATCACTATACTAGCTGAGTGGTGCAGAATATGCACAATGGAAATGTAATATAAACAACTGTTAACAAAGTGTTAGAATAAGAAATAGGGTTATATGGATGCAGACACAAATGCAAAGAATAATCTGTTTAATGTGATTTGGAATGCAGTTGTCAACAAGTACTGCAGGAAGGAGACCTCTTTAATTGATCTGCTGACATCAAATAATGTACTTCATTATCAAAAAGTGTTATCGTAGAATACTGATGGATGCATTACTGGCAAATTGACAGACACCAGCTAATATCCGAGCACCTTGATTTTAAAAGATTTCTATTCAGAATTACTTCACTTGAAATTAATATAAAGCAAGCTTTTTAAAATTTAGTCAGCATCTTATTTTGAAGACTGTGATACAAGCATTAAATAAGCATTATCAGCAAAAACTCTCATTTTAAATAGGGCTAAACCAATTTGTAGGTTACAAATTGTTCAAATTTTGGTTACTTAAAAAAAAGAAAAAGAAATTCTGCTTACCAGACAGTTACATTAAAATTATAGCAAACATTTTATACCATAATACCCAGGAAGATGTTTAATTCACTTAAATAATCTCACCTCACTATCTGTTTCATCACCTGACTTTCCAGGAAGACTTGACCAAAAAAATCCTCTCCAGTCTGGTTCTTCAAAAATATATGGTAAAATTCTAGTCAAAAGTCTTACACAGTTTAAAACTGAAAAGAAAAACAAATGCTTTATGCATAACAAAGATGATGATTAAAACAAAAATACATTTGTGATGTAATTAATATAACACAAAATTCTAGAAATAACAATAAATATAAACAAAATTTTGCTCTATTCCCCACGGCTAAGTGGGCTAATTGTGTACAAAGAAGGATTTATGAGGTCATGCAAATTGCAATCACAAAAGCCCCAAAATCATTATTAATTTTTAAAATCTAGTAAATATACCCTCTCTTTTAAGATCAGGCATCCCCAAAAGCTCAAGTGAAGTGAGTCTTCCATATAAATTCACCAACCATTAGAAGCTTTTATTTCCCCCCTTTTTTTTTCTTTCCTCGCTGTGAATAAGAACTACTTTTCTTTAAAAAGTCTTTGATCATGGAATTTCTTTCCATAAAAAAATAAATGCTGAAATGTGTTACCACAAACACGTTCAAATGTTCTGAAACTTAGAAGAACACAGCACTATGCAGAAGTCACACCTAAATTACAACAGAATTCTAAAATTTGTAACCAGGAGGTATTAAATAAAACATCTAGTTTTAATATAGTAATAAGCATAAATACTAGAATAAGAAACAAGAAATTAGGAACTAGCATGAATAACATTATTGTGTGCATATGGGTTCATAATGGAAATGCATGCAGAACTGATGACAGCTTGAAAAGTTTATTTTTCCAACAGGAACACTACAGATCCGGAACTTTCCACAACAGAATAAGGCTCTTCTCAGTATCACAGAGTACAATCAGTATTCACATTTCAGACTTCTAGAAATGTTAAACCCAATGCAATGCAAAGCCCATCTACGCAAAAGCTCTGATGGAGATCTCAATACTCCTAAGTCAGTTCTGAACTAAAAATTGAGAACTGTTGCTTTGACCAGACTTATAAAGTTTTAACACGGCCACCGAGAAATCTTTAGTATCTCACATTTCTCAAAAATACTAGAAAGTATATATGGTTAAAGTTATGTATAAGAGCTGGATATGGTTACAATTACATATAATGATCAATTACAGTTATATAGGGATTGGACCAAAATATTGCGAAGTTTCGTGACTTGTGGCAACAAAAATTAGTCCAGGTTAGTGAGACAGCCATTTACCTGAATGTTTAATAGACTTGCTCCTGTAATCTTAGAGGATACTGACAGAGCTTCATATTTTTCATGTTACATTATATATATATAAAACATACTATAATTTCAAATATAATTTGATTAAAATTATTTATATATAGAGAAAATTCGTAATAATATCTTTTTATTCATGCCCCTATTGTATAATTAAAAGCCTTTCTACATAAGACAACATACAGCTGAAGAAGTATCTTGCAACACTTGTGGTGCCTGTACCAGCCTGTCTACATGGGAAAGCACATCACTGGTGTACTGAACTTGCATTTCAATTTTATTTGCAGGTATCATTTACTAAATATTAGCAAAGTTATTTTATTTTATTTTTACATATACTATTGGTAATTTTTTTAAAACCTGGTCATTTTGAAAAAAAAAATATTCAAAACATTTTTAGTAAAGAATAAACAAAAAACAAAAAATATAAAAAGAAAATCTGAAAGGTTTCAGATTTTAAATTACATCCAAACAGGCATTTTTTTTAACATTTTGTGTATTACCTTTATTTATTAAATACCATATTCTTCACACTTACACCATAACATTCAGTTAAAGAACAATATTGTAAAATAATTTTAAACTGAGAATATCTTTAGAATTTATTATACACAGTCTCATGCACTGGAGATAAAAATATTTTTTCTGTACAATGCTGCCACTGCTCACTTTGAAACCCTTGAGTTTGTTAATAAAAAATTTGTTAAAGTTTTACAAAATATGAAATCAATAATAAAACTAATTCTAAATTTCAAATTTGGGTTTCCAGATGCCCATATTTGCAGCAGGATTACGTCATTCAAAACTGGATGGCTCTACGTACCGTCGTTTTATCACAATGCGAGAAACATACATACATTTATGCAAATGTTTCATTATTTAATTTGTTTAAATATAATACAGGGCTGCAATATTTGGTGGCAACAGCTTGAAAAGTAAACTGGCATTTAATGTTTCTGATGCAAAATCAAAAAACGAAAACAATAGTCCTTCAGGGACAAAGCCCCTCTGGACTAAAAATATTATTGGTGGAAAGAAAACCAACTGTTACATAGACATTAAAACATTTACATATATAACAAAACTAAAATATTATTATGTATAGAAATTTATATGCTTATAAAGCAGTTTGAAAGCTGTTCAAATATAATTCATAGAATAATAAATACGTGAAAATACATTGTTAGAAAATATATAATTATAACCCCCAAAAAATTTGAAATGCATTCCTATACAAATGTAAAAAAGAGAACACAAACTGTTGAAAAAAAATAAGTATTACCTGTCTGCTGCTGCACATGTGTATTACATAAACTATCTGCTGCTGCTACTAATTTTTCAACAGCTTTATAACATAAAGTAGCTAAATTTGAAGGC
>KK117289.1:68493-138375 GCA_000611955.2 Stegodyphus mimosarum | reverse complement strand
AATAAGAGAAAAAACATCTTGAGCACTTTGGACACTCTCTGACCAAAACTGATCCCAAAAAACATCATCTTTAGCTTCAATTGGCTAGAATAAAATTATCAGTTTTACAGTTTGATAATTTAAATCAGTAATTCTCAGAAGAAACACTTTAAAATTAAATTAAGAGTAGAAATAAAAACAACTAAGATGAAATTTACAAATAATTAAAAAATGGGTAACACTATAATTAATTTAAATGAAAAAAAAAATTGAAGGCATTCTTTCCACAAAACGCAAACCTACATAGTTCCACATTTTTCACTTGGCTGTAGTGTAGCATTGGATGCCCTTTCGATTGGCGAAAAAGTTTGTTCAGTTTTGACGATAAAACCCCATTTCTGGTTACCATGAGATTTTTAACATGGTTTTAGCTTCTTGATTAATTGAAAATAAATCGATGTGCACATGGACAAAGTCAAGGCAATGTGCAATGACTAAATTGTGCAATTCTCTGATGTTTTTTTAAGTGAAAATAGGTTGATGTGTACATGGACACGAAATTTGTGAAATTGACTTCTTGCTTTGGTTTTGTGTAGCGGCCATCTTGAAATTGTGTCTTATTGGCGTCAAAACAGAATTGCCAAAAATCAAGGGGCACCCAATTGTAAACTTTTAACTTAAACAGAATTATTTCCTTTCATGGCTGCTTAATTTGTTCAAAACTTTTTATTTGCTTAAAGGAAGTTTTATTAATCTATCACAAATAATTACAATATTTCAGTATCTAATATCACTTTATTTTCCCTATCATTTTTACAGTTTTATGATGATGAATTCTTCTCATTCAAATCAGGTTTAAAAAAATCTTAGTACTGGCATATTAGAGTAACAACTTTAGTAGTCAAGAATTAAATCAGCATTGAGATAATAGTTGACTAATGTCTTTTTTGATATAAAAAAGCATATATTTATTTATCTTTTCATATCAAAGTGTCAGAATAATCAAACTCAATTATGCACATTTTTATTTTATAACTGGAGATAAATAGGACACAGATTGCATTTTGGGTACAAATAAATTTATCTGATATATAAAAAATTTATTCTTACATTCTGCAAAACAATATCCACTTAAAGAATTTTTAGCAACATTTGTAACAACTACCATTTCATCATCCACTCCTGATAGATTAGTGCCTAATAAACTTATTTATTCCTAAAAATATACTACATGCTTATATTTTCGATTCCATCTCACTCAGGCCAATAGGAATTTTTGATTCCTCTTTCAAGAAATTTTATAAAAATTTCATTGCTCTATGAAAACTTTTATGACTCATGATTTTGACTTTTATGACTTTTCCAAAATGAAATGAATCTTTATCATAGTGCACAGCATAATAGTTATGCTCTTCTATTGTATTATGTCCCTTTTTTAGCATTATTATAATAGTTTCCCAAATTTCTATTGTTCAACAAAATTTGTATTATATGTTTTATCTTCCAAGCATTTTAGTGCTTTCCTATAAATTACTAGATAGTGAATACTTTGATACAGAAACATTTGTATAAATACTTTTATCCTCTAATAGTTTATTTTCTTTTCTGTGTTTCAGTTTTAACCTCCTCTTTTCATCACTCTGTTTTTATAATTTCTGAATGAATTACTCACAATGCTTTCACTGAACATTTGCTTGATCTTTACAAAAAAGTAGTGACAAGGAATGACTGGAAATTGGTGATGGTTGGCTCAAATACCCATATGACTTAGAACTGATATTTTACACATTGCAATTCCGAGTTACTTTGTAGTTAAATGTTAAGACAAATTATTGATAAAAAATTTTTGTAGTTTTCTGTTATTGAAATCAGATTCAGAAATGTATGTATGGATCTATGTGTTCATGTATACATGTATATATGTGTGTATACAAGCATACATACATACACACGCACATAGATGCATACATTTTTAATCCAGTCCCGATAACAGAAGAGTACCAAAATTTTTAATTGAAGGGTCGTAACTGATTAAATGGCCTGCACAAAACTGAACTTAATTTCCATTTTAATTAACTGCCATTTAATCATGTGAACATGATTAAATGGCACACACAGAAAAAAAAAAATAGACTATTAAATGCATGTTTACTGTAGAACAAATCTGACCATGAATTACTCCAAGAATACATGACATAAACTGATATACTTCTGTAAACTACTTCTATTGTAGTCAAAGAAATTTTATACTCACTTTTAATTACTCAGATAGTTATCAGTTGAAACAAAAATGGAACAAGTAATAATAATTAAAACAAAGATCTTTGTAAAATGTGCAAAAATGAAGACCAATGCTATCTTATAGAATCTGAATTAGGTTTTAAAAAAAAATATTCCCTCCCGCTCATAATAAATTCAAACTTAATAAATGATTGATTCCTAAAAGTTAACAGCTTGAAGTCTAATATGTGTCTTAATTTTTTTTTTCTTTTTACTTTTTTTTAAAAGTATTTTCAATTTTTTTTTTTTTGAAGGATCTAACCATGAATTACTTCAGACACTTAACGATTGATAAGTATGCTATTATACATTTTCATGCTTTGATACAGATACAATGTGCTTAAGTGACTTTAAGCACTTTAACACACAGACCCAAGACAGGCCATTATATTATAATGATTTAAAATTGAAAAAGCAAAAATCCGTTGCATGATGATATCAGTCTTCACACACTTTTTTGATATTTTAAAACAATTTCTTATGAATTTGAAATTTAAAGTGAAGTCAAAAACAAATATTAACCCAAAATTTTTCGCATGAATATTTAGTCTTCTACACTTAAAATAAAAAGAAAGTTCATAAAAGTACTGATTTCCAACGACTGAAAAAAGAAAAAAAAAAGTTAAGTTACATGACATGACATCGAAAAGGAAAATTATCCTAATTACATTAATACTTTCTGCTATACATAAAATTTACTTTACCCTCGAAAGTACGTTTAATATTATTCTTACTGGATGAATAACTTTTTCACAAACATATTTTGATATGGAGAGCCACAAAAAAGTAATTTTTAAGATACCTGAGTTTTTGTAGTTAACTGGATAACTGCTTTTCGAAAATTCAATTTTGTGTCAGTATTCCCCATTATCGCACGTTTTTGAAGCAGTATATCAAGTACCGTAATTAAAACGAGCTAAAATATGTTCCTAGACTATCAGAAATATAACACATCCTAGCAGACATTTGCCATATTGTAGTTGTTTCGTTTTCTCAATTAATCGATTATTTACGGCAGATAAGTCTTGCCTTTTTTTTTAAATATTTAATTTCAAAATGTATAATAAATATATAATAATAAAATTACAAATTTTAGACTAATTTATACAGTATATAGATAAATCATGAACCATTTACTTCTGAGAAGTCTTTGAAAAATTCTGGAACATAATAGTAACGCATAACACCATAAAATAAAATATATTAACTTTAAAGAAACGCTAATAGATATCTGATACATTTATTCTACAAACGTTAAAAAAAAACTTTTTTAAAAATTTTTTTTCGAAGTTAATAGTTTTGAGATGGAGGTAAAGCGAAATGGTTTATGATTTAGTTGTCTTGTTTGGATATTGTACATTTGATGTGTTAAAGAACATTTCCGATGTTGTAGTAAACTTAAGTACTTACGTCGATTTCAAAATTTTGGTTACATTATAATTAGCTTTAGATTCTTCGGTACTTAACTGATCAAAAGAAAGAGGACGAATGAAATAATCTAGTGAATTTTGCTACAAGCGGTGAGTTGTGGTTTCAATATTTTTTATCATCGTTCGTGTCAAAGTGAAAGTCTCAACGTATATCATAATGTCTTATATTATCACACGAATAAGTGTGCTTGAAATGTATGTACGTAGTTTTTTTTTAATTACTTTCAGAAGCGTTTTAATTTAATCTATACTTGATGTTAATTTGCAAATATTAAAGAGCAAAACTTGACGTCTGTGTTTGTGTATTGATTTTTACCGAGTTACTTGGAATCAAGATCCATAGCGTGTAACAACTTTCAACTGTTTCTTATGTTTATTGCTGTTATTTATTATTATTATTACTATTTTATTTATTACTATTATGTTTATTACTGTTATTTATTACTATTTATTATTTATTACTGTTATTTATTATGTTTATTATTATTATTTTATTACTGTTTCTTATGTTATCTATATGTTTCTTATGCAAAATTTATTATTTTTTCAGACTACCATTATGCCAACTAAAGCAGAATTTGATGATCTGGCAAGTAATATGGCAGATTTGCGCTTGTGCCTTCAAGAGGTATTGCCTTCACTAATATACATATGTATGCTTTAATACTTCTTGGAATGATGAAGTAATTTGTAAAATGTATGCCAATGTATTAATTTATTTTCAAAAATAAAATGAGCCGGATTATTTAAGTCACCAGATTTATAGAAAAGTTTTCTTTAATCCGTTTTACTTAATTTTTTTTTTTCCTTAAGTTTCTTTTCTTTTTAAAACTAAAATTCTCAGAAGCATTATCAATGCCCCATGGTTTGTATGCAACATCCATTTAAGTCAAGAATGCTCCCATGTGCCCATTTACCATGTGCTCAAGATTTTGTGCTGTTGAATACACATAATTTCTGTAAAATCTCTTGCAGTTTTAACTTCCACATATTTTTAATTTCATAAATTATAGTTCAAAGATTCTGCACCTGTATAAGTGGTGAAGAACAGTTTTTCACATTGCAACGTATTAGCTATACATAATGTAAATATTTGTATATGTTCTGAAATTAATTAAATTTAACTGACAAAGTAGTTTTGGACTTTCTGCAAAGCAGAACATGGATGTTGCTTTATTATTTTCAACTTATTATTAGTCCAAAGGGGCTTTGTCCCTGTAGGACTATTCTTTTCGTTTTGTGATTTTGCGTTGGAAACATTAAAAGTCTGAATCACTTTTCAAATTGTTGCCACAAAATATTGCAGCCCTGTATTATATTTAAAGAAATTAAATAATGAAGAATCTGCATCAGTGTATGTATATTTCTCCAAATGTGATAAAACAACGGAACTTAGAGCCATCCAATTTTGAATAACTTATGTTTCCACCCAAATATGTGCATCTGGAAGCCCAAATTTGGAATTTTTTTATTATTAGTCCAAAGGGATTTAGTCCCAAAGGACTATTACTTTCGTTTGGGCGTTTTGCGGGGTTTCATAAGAAACTGCTTATGACTTTTCAATTTAGTGCTTATGTTTCTTTGTTGGTTATTATTATTATTATTATTTTTTTTTTGACGTAGCTTTCTCTTCAAAAATCATCTACGTGCGTTGCATGGGAAAATAAAAAGGAATTTTAATTACAGTTCTAAATAAATAGTCAAATAAATGTGAAATTGTAACAATATAAAAACATTTTTATCTCCAGCGCGTGAGAGCGTGTACCGAAATTTCTAAAGCTATGCACAATTTAAAATTATTTTACGATATTGCTGTTGAACTGAATTTTATGGTTTAAGTGCGAAGAACATGCTATTTAACAAATAAAGGTAACACACAAAATGTTAAATAAACGCCCCATTGGACGTAATTAAAATCTGAAACCTTTCAGATTTTTTTTTTAATATTTTATCTATTTTGTATTTTGTAAAACTTTAATGAATTTTTGATGAACAAACTCAAACGATTTAAAAGTGAACAATGGCAACACTCTACGGGGAGGGAGGAAGAACCCTTTTTTATCTAAAGCGTGCGGAATTGTGTATCAGAAATTCTGAAGATATACTTACTTTAAAATTATTTTGTAACATTGTTGTTCAACTGAATTTTATGGTTTAATTGTGAAGAACATGATATTTAATAAATAAAGGTAACACACAAAACGTTAAAAAACGTCCCTTTGGACGTAATTTAAAATCTGAAACTTTTCAGATTTTTTTTTCATGCATTTTGTTCTGTATTTCATAGGTACTCATTATATTACATTCTTCCATTTTGTATTTTCCACTGCCCCTGTCTTGTATTTTAAATATCCATTTCAGTATTATTCATCATTTCAAGTCTACGCTTGCCACTAGAGAGCAACAGAGAATGCCAATTTTCCTAGTTTTCCCTCTTACTGTACTATTTCTCAGCAGCTTGAGCGTGCATCTGTTTTTCGCCTCCAGAATAGCATTTTGTTACGAAGTCCATAATGGCGCGCTTATTACAAAATTATTGCCTTAAAGCACCTGCTAGCTATGGGTTAAAGTCTACAGTGGCTAATTGCCTAATCATCATGGTCAATGGTTTATTTTTTTTTAATAATTTTGTGAACAATACCTTATCAAAATTTTAAATAAACAAAATTTTTTATATATTTTCCTTTAATATGAAAGACATGTTATGTTTTCTGCTTAAGATGAGTTTTAGTATAGAAGTAAACTATTATTTGAAGCAAGATTCTTCTGTTTGACCACAATTTCATCTCTACAGTCAGTGAATATTTCTATTAAAAGGATATTTCCATGTGGCAAACGTAATTGCCAGATTTTTAATGAGTAATGCTTTTGATTTTCAGATTGTTTTGATTACAGCTTTGTCCACTTAATATCATCAATTCAGTATTTTTCCCCCTCTAAAATTATCTTTTTTAAGTTAATGAAATAGGGAAAAAAAGTTTTATTAGTATTATTATTTATAAAAGCAAAATATTTGATTATCAAGTTTATTAGATTGTGTGATATTCTTTTGTTGATTATTTTCTGTCTAAAATAGTTTTTAAATTCTTCAGATGGGAAATAAGCAGTAATTTCTTCACTTTATTAAAATAATAAAATACTTTAGTAAAATATTGTAGTCTACATACTTAAATAACCAAATGCCATAGTAGTAAAATATTATATCCACATGACATATATTAAGTATAATTAATTATTGCTCATTGTTTCGTAACCTTCATTATTTTTTGCCCTCTAAAGTGCTTGCCATGTTTTAATGTACCATCATCTGAAAAAGAAGGAATATTCTTTCCCTCCTCCCAAGAATATAGAATTTTGTGTGCAATGTGCAAACATGGCTACCAAATAAAATGACTTATTGGGAAGCAAAATATTGAGGGATCTAGTATGAAAAGCAAGGTTGGAAGAACAATTCTTTTTACTGGTAACTGATTTCATGTTTCCAGAATTCTTTTTTTTACTTCATATACTGAAAAGTGAAAAGTGGGCTGAAAAACAGACTAACATCAGGTAATGCAGTAGAGAATTAATATGCGTGAAAGTAGAGCAATTTATTAGAATAACTGCATTTGAGATAAGTTGCTTTTTTTTTTTCCATCAAATACTTAAATGATAAAACTAATGGACCTGAAAAAAAGTCATTGAGATTGACCACTATTCATCAAGTGAAAAAACAGCATAGTCAGAATTTTATTGAAACTGTGGGGTTTTGGAGGAATCTGCAAGAAAACAAAATATTTCTTTTTGCAAATACTAGACACATGCACTAAACTCTAAAGGTGGTGATATAAGAACATGTACATGAAAGAAATACAATATATTTGCATTTAGAAAATTTGTGTGATGCCAATATGTAGAATGAGGGAAAACATTTGCTCTCTTATAGCAGCAGTTTCCAAATTTTAACCTTCTCGGAGATAAATAAATGCGATTTTCCTCCGTATATTGTGGTTTTTAATTTTTTTAAGGTTACAACAGTGTTTTAATTTTTTCCCGAATAAATTTTAAATTTCGGAAAATTTTGCCAAAATGTATGCAGTAGCTGCTTTAACAAAGAAGTACCGCATATCCTTTTAACGTGAAAGAAGTGTTACGTTTTCCTGCTTGAGATGAATTTTATTAAAAAAGTGAATTGCTGCTATTTGAAACAACATTTTTATGTTTCACTAAATTTTAATTTAATAGTCAGTAAGCATTTATATTAAAAAGATAGCTCATTTATTAAAAAAAATTTTTTTTAACTTTCTCCTAACTTAGATAAATTTTTAATAAAAACATCTAACTGATGACAGTAATATTTAAAAATTGGAAACATTAATAGCTTCCTTAGGAAGTGTTTGACCTTGCAAAAGTGAACTCTGTCTTTTATGTTATATATTTGTTGTAATGATTTTATAGTACATAATATTTTATTTGTCACTGAGGCCATATTGTAGTCTACAGCTAACATTATGTTATTAACCAAATGCCATAGTAGTAAAATATTATATCCACATGACATATAGTAAGTGTAGGCAAAGAAGTCTATAATTATATAAATGGGGCGTACGAGGGTGAATCAAATATAAATGAGCCTTTCGTTTAAACGAAATTTATTTTATAGGAAACATTTACATTTCTACAAATTATATTTCTAAATAATCTCCTTCTTTTATGATACATTTTCCCCAACGTATTGGTAATTTTTTTGTTCCGTTCTCATAGCATGAAGTCGGACAGACATCTAACATCGGGCAGGCACATGTATGTTTCCACTTGATCGTTGGTCTCCAATCGCTTCTTTGAGGGGTCCAGACATGTGAAAATCGCATGGCGAAAGTTTGGGCTGTAAGGTGGTAGATCAAGCGTTTTCCAGTTTATTTCCACCAGTTTTTGCTGTGTAGGGCCTAACGTAGCATTGAGCTGTGTAGCATTGTCGTAGAGGGTTAACACTTCACGGATGGGATAATCTTGTCTTTTGTATAGATACTAAAGCCTAACTTGATCTAAGAGACTACAATAACAGGTTAAGAAATCCACCAGTAGGATCCCCTCTAGTCCCAAAAAAACATGGCCAATACTTTCCTGAGACAATTGAATTTTGGCTTTCGTGGGGTTTCCTTTTCCACTCCATGCTTGCATGATTGATTGGAGGTTGTGATGATGCACCCAATGTCTGGTCACAGGTGACAATTTTATACAAAAAAACTTTCTCGTCTTCTTCAGAACAAGTTTGAAGCAACTGAGAAATGCAAACTCATGCAGCTTTTTGATCATCATCGGAACCCAACAATTGGGGCCTAATGAGCTGAGATTTTTCTGACGACTGATTGGACACTTCCATAGCTGACATTAAGTTCTTCCAAATTGGGAGCGCTGTGCAGTATCGATCATGTTCGATAAGCTCATGAGCATGTGAAATGTTTCCATTAGTCACACTGGTGCGCAAGCTTGATTCGCAAGCTGTAAATTTTAGTTGGTTTCATGTTTTCGTGGATGATGAATTTTATAATTATACATTACTCAATAAAGACGGACACACTTCTCTCATTCATTGTAAGGGCTTATGATGATAGCGATAAGGAGTGCGTCGTGCTCCCCTATGTGTCTGCTGATAAATATGCCAACCCTAAGGAGAAATTTTTGTAGATGCCCAGAGGGAGAATTGAGACTGGCTGTCGAGGGATAGAATGCATATCTGGTCCTGAAATAAAAGATTAGATTTTATTGTGCTTGATGAAGTTTAATTATACAATGAGAATATTTAATGTGATATGAATAACTAGAATCCTGCAGGGACCACAAGGATTACCACATAGGTGACATCTGGACTTCGCTAAATCAGGCCATGTGAAAATTTTGCAAGTACTTTCGGTTTTCACGTCGGGCCATCTCAAGACCTCCAAACCAGAACCTATGGATTAAATCTATTTTTATTCTCCGGATTGCAGATGAGTAGTAATTATAGTTCATTTTATCATCTTGTTTTCTACTTATCATTTGTATTTTCTTAGCAGAAATTTTACTTTTGTTTTGGCTTAAACCTTGCACAATGTCTGTACATGCTGTGCAAATTCACATTTATAACCAGTCAGACAGTACATTTGCTCTTGCTACCCCCAAACCTATCACAGAATCAGTTACTAAATATAATTATGTAGTTGCTGATCTTCCTCGAGATATTGTGTTATTAGTTTGGGATTTACTTATGAAACCAGATCCTACTGATCCTTATACAAAGCTTAAAACTGAATTTATAAACTGATCAGGAGAATCTTCTCAGCAAGAAATTCACCAGTTATCTGGAGAAGAATTAGGAATCTCAAAAACCTTCAGATTTGCTTAGGAATATGAAACAAGCATAATCTTTAAATATTTTTGATAATGTTAGAATTATTCCTTCAGTGTTTACCTTTAGCAGTTCAGTCAATTTTGCAGCAGTTTCTGGTTTAACTTTAGACAAAACTGCAGAAATTGCCGACAGTATCTTAGAAGTAAATCCAACCTCATTTGTGCCGTTCCTCGTACAGTCGATCAATCTATTGAGGATAAACTATTTAAAGAAATAGAAAAATTAAATGTATTGATCGTATATCCCTTTCTCAAGACCGATTGCCAAATCAATCTGTAAACTCATCTTTAATCATCTGCATAATCTATCACATCCGGGAATTGCAGCTGCTACGAAATTCATTTGTTCTCGCTGTGTATGGCCAATATAAAATGTCATATCAAAAATTGGGTGAAATCTGTGATTCTTGCCATTTGATTTAAAATAACCAGACACACTAAAGCACCATTGGGTACATTATCCATTTCGGATGCACATTTTTCACAAATTCATATGGATATTGTTGGCCCGATACTGCCATCAGAAGGCAACATTTACTTTTTGACTCTAATAGATAGATTTTCCAGATGGCCTGAAGCCATATCTATCCCCAATATGAAAATGGAAACTATTTGCAGAGCTGTTTTCAACTCATGGATATCTTGCTTTTGCTGCCCATTGGTTATAGTGACTGATCAAGGTCCTCAAATGATATCTGCAATGTTTGCAGAATTTACCTACATTTTGGGAACAAACATAATCCATGCAATGTCAGTTGGCATTGTTGAGCGATTTCAATCGCATTTAAAATCCTCTTTTAAGGCTCACAAGACCAGTAATGGGACTGAAATACTCCCACTTGTTCTCCTTGGTATCTAGACGGCCATTAAGGAGATTCTGCAAACATTTTGTGCAGAATTGGTGTACGGCACAACTCTCAGACTGCCTAGTGATATGATAACATCATCTAAGATATCTCCATGTGATACTTGATTCATCACCAATCTCCAGCATAGAGTGCAACTACTAAACCCAATAGCGACATCTGTACATTGTCAAGATAAGTATTACGTAAGTTCCAACCTTTAAAATCATGTACACATGTATATTTATGTATCGATTGAGTAAAGCCGCCATTGCGCCAGCCATACTCAGGTCTGCTAAAAGTCCTTACCAGAACGGACAAAACTTTCACAATTGAAATAAATGGCCTTGGTAAAAATATATTTGCGGGTACCCCTTGGGAAAAATTGGTGATTTTTGGTGGTACATGGACACTGAGATTGTGTAATTCTTTGACTTGTTATTTTGGCTTCGTGTAGCAGTGATTTTTGTGCCAAAAATCACCGCTACACAAAGCCAAAATTGTCACAAAATGGACTGAAGCCAGACAGAGAGTTAAAGGCATTTCAACAAAATAAATCTGATCTTCACACTTTAAGACACGAATTGTCACAAGATCGGGAAGGTATGTTCACTTCCCAAAGAAACTTACTTCTTACATTACAATTTAAAAATTTTTTAAAATTTGCTTTTTCACATTTTTATTATTATTTCATTTTTATATGTGTGCGCTATTACCTTGCCGTATGTTGAATCGCATTTTGATTTTTCTTATATCCTAAATTTGTTTTTAAGAAAAGGGGGAAAAAACACTCAACAGCACAGATCCTCTGAAATATTTCATAATCTGATGTCATTCATATGGGTTGCCATCAAAGGAACTGGGAAGAAACTCTGTGGTGATAGTGATAAGGAGCGTGTCTTGTGCTTCCATGTGTCTGCCGATAAATGTGACAACCCTAAGAAGTTTTTGTAGAAGAGCGGAGTGAGAATTGAGACTGGCTGTCCTGAAGAGAAAGATTAAATTTTATTGCATTACGTTTGATAAAGTTTAATTATGCAATGAGAATATTTAGTGTGATATGGACAACTAGAATCCTGCATAGACCACACCGATTACCACAGGCTACTAATTAATGCTCAGGACAAGCCAGCTGGTGTGGCAATGCCCTTACCCTAGGCAATGTCATCTAACAACTTCAACTGCCCAAACACATACAAATATGCATCCCGATGCTCAACCAATAAAGGCACATTCAATTTGATTGTCCTAAGTATTAGTGTTAATATTATCAGTTGATGTAATGGTAAAGAGTAGCTTTATCAATTAATTTTTCGTCCCCTTTCCTCCCATATGAGAAAAAAGCAAAATTTTAAAAAGGTTGGATGCTAGTAACAGCATAGCTGTGCCAGATTATGTCTGAGATGAGACTTATGGTATATTCGAACTAGTTGTAATTCAGAAGTGATCTAAAAAAAATCTAGTGGTTAATCTATAGACCAGAAATTATTCATTGATACTGGAAGTAAGGAAACTGGAACCAATGGAAAGAATAACAATGATCTAATACATTTGTTATTTAAATGATGCATTGAAAGGGTTGTAGCATTAAATTGTTATGAAAACAGATTATTGTGAATTTTCATGCTAATCTCTCTCTATCAATTCATGATTATACTTTGTAATAAAAGTACTCTGGCATAAGGTATTAATTTACTGTGAAAAATACTAGCATCTAAATTTCTTATGGGATGAAATTAAGCTTATTGGAAGGAGTGCGGTGATATGAAGTCCATTCAAAGATCCAGATCAGTTGCATTCATATGCAGAAGATGTGATGTCTGACACCTATATAAATGTCATTGCAGATGTACTTCCAGGAGAGGATAATAATTTTCAAAGGTGAATGTATTTTGTTATAAATTTGATTTAAGATTACTGAATAGGTTTTACATATTTTTCAATGGGTTTTATGCTTCAGTAACATATTATAAATATAAAAATGTCACTAGCTTTTCAATGTATTAATTGGAATATTTTATAAAAATCGAATCTGAGGGTAAGTTATTACTAAAAAATAAAAAATTGAGTTCACTATTTTATTTTACTAAGATTATTTTAGCTGAAGTCACAAGCAATGAATTTTTTCATTAAATTGAAAACATGTAAAAATATTTTGGGGGAAAATGGGGATAGGAGCATTTTTTTTCCCTAAAGAGGGACCTGCATCTGATCACACTTGAAATGATAGAGTTAATTTAAAATCGATGCCAAACTAAAGGAACTTATTCTCCTAATTGTTAACTCTCTGAATTCAGTTATGGTTTGGTTAACATTTTGCTAACTTTTTTATTATTTTGATTACTATCCCCTCCCAGTTACCATCTAGTAAGAGGAAAAGTATAGCTGTTTTAAGAGAAAATGTTTTGTACATACTTTTTTGGCTTTTTATTTGAAAACACTTATATCTAGTTTTGCATTCTTTCAAAACTGAATTTATTTTTATTGGACATTCATAAATCTGATCTTTGAAAAACATCATTAATTTCCAAGGATTTATGTTAAGTTTAATTTTTATATCATTAATTTATTTAATTTCTGTAATTTCTGCATTGGTAAATAAAACTCAGAAATATCTCATTTTGCAATAAATTTTAATGTTCTTATTTTGCCGTAATAGTAAAATACTGCATTGTTACTGTCGCCACTGTTTCAGAAATAATGTCAACATTGATAAATTAGAAATGCAAATCATTTTCAGTTGGCCTGCAATCCTAATAACAATCAGTTATAGTTCGCTCTGGACGGGAAGAGCTTTGAGTAAACTACGTGTTATCTTCTTTTTTTCCTCCCTCATATAAATGTTAACAATTCACAATCATTCATAATTCTGTCATCATGATAAAAGCTTTATCAGATATTGACATATTTTTTTTCAAAAAAAAATTTTTTTAATGTTTGATTTACCTAGAAATGAGGAAGATGCTCTATCTTTTTTCCAACAAAAATGCATTTATTATGCAGTGGCATATGCAAAAATGGCCATGCATTAAAACTACATATCAATGAAAGCATCTGGAATGCAACATGAAAGATTACAAGTGAAGGTAAAGCAAGTGTTTTGCAGTTGGTTTAGTAGTTTCAGAATACTATTTGTAACAGTGCAACAGTTTATTTATTGTTGGACAGAACTGACATGGCTTAAGCAGTGGGAGAAGCAGATCAGTCTTTATGAAAATACAACTGTTGATTGGAAGAGTTTTATGAGAAAGATATTCTACATCTAATCTGCCAATTAATTAAGCAAATAGGTGAGCCTGAAAAGAGTGTAAATACAAACAAAAATCTGTTTAAACTAGCAGAGTTATTCTACAGTACTGGATGTTTGGCGGAATATGTTGAGAAACGGGTGAATTCTTTATTGATCAGGTTCTGTATAAAGAGGCATCCACGCTCATGGTTTGGTTTGGTTTATTTAATGATGGCAAAGCATTCGAGGACCATCTGCCTAGAGGAGGGATGTCTTTGTGGAGGACTTTCTAAGGAAAACTATCTCGTATACATGTTGCACGTAGGAAAAACCATGAAAACGTCCATGCAGCCAGCCTGTTTCCCAGGATTTGAACACAGACTGAACTACCAGTGTTCAAGAACTTTACCGCTCAGCTACTACTACCACACTCACGATAAATATTGTTGATAATGTACCAGGAAAAATTGACGATTTATTCAGGTGTTGGCTAGCATATAAAAAAGAAGAACTGGAAAAAGCAGTATTGACATTACATTATGAACCATAAATTTCATTTTGTTGATCGAACAGCTGCTCATACACGAAATATTCTAAGACTATGACACTGTAGTAACTGGCAGAATAAAAATCGATGAAGCATTGTTCTCCATCATCATGGCTTATCCTGCAGAGTTTATGAGGCGAAAGTACTTGAGATGAGGAAATGCTCCTGATGCCATATTAAAAACTATCACAGGAGCATGGTAGCCACAAAGTGTATGTGAAAAGTAAATATGAAATAGCCAATAATCCTGATGCTAACTTTGTGTTTTAAAAAAAAATGGATGTTGTAATAATCAGAAAGTATTGCAAGGAGACATGTTGAAACTTTAATTTATTTTATATATTTTTCTTTTCTTTCTTTTTTTTAACTATAGTTTTTGCATTGACATAAAAATTAGAAACCCCATAAAATATTTCATTTTGCCATAAATAATAGTATATTATTTATTTTTTTTATATTGCTGAAAGTATTTTAAAAATCAGTATCATTAAAATGATTGAAATAAATGCTGTCACATAAAATTGAAAAACAATTAATTTAAATAACTTAAAAAAAATTTTTTTTTCAGTTGAGCATTTTTGCAAATAAGTGGTATCAAATGCTTTAAGTTTTGTTTTCTCATCATTATTTTATTTTTACCTTGTGATTATTCTGTGATGGTATAACTAACCATAAACTTGTGTAGCACCTTCTTGTGGTTTAAAAGCACTGGGGTCTTTTTACATTTTTTGTTGGGAGGTTTAGGGATTGTAGTAATTTTATATTTCATTTCTTTCATGTCTCTGTGGTTTTGGTTCTAAATTTATTATTCATTTGTCTATAGTATTTTATTTTGTTTGAATATATATAGCCTTGCCACAGTTGGACAGATGATTTACCTTATTGTCCATTATCTGGAGTTGGGTTTGCTACAAATCAAAAGTACAGAGTTGATGGTTTTAGAAGAGAAGAACATGCATTTGAAGACAGAAGCTTTCACTTCCGGTACTTCCTTTTTTTTAATATTTCTTTTTGCTTTTTGGTAATCACTACTCAGATAAGGAGCTTTCACTTTCATGAACAAGTGTTTTAATCATAAGTTTAGAATTTTTTTAAAGCATAAATATATATTTTAGGTAATATATAATAACTTATTGGGCATTCCTTGTTCCGCCTCAGAGTAGAGCACTGTGAGTCCACACACCCTGCCAAACCAAGCCTAGGGGTTCAACCCGTGTTTAAACCTTGGAGGGATTGGCACCTATGCACCTGGTGTAACATAGACCCTAGAGCATCATTGGTCATCGAATTGTTACCCCCCCAGTAACATAGGCTGCCCATCACCCAAGGACATTACCCAGAAAACCCAGGGCACCACCCCCAGGCAGAACCCGTGATGCCACTCCAGGGTACTAGAGCCTTGAGCTCTAAGACTTGCCAGACCCACTGGCCAACCAACAAAGGATCTTTCTGTGGCCTTTAGAACCATAGGTTCATAATTTGTTTACCCTCATGATGTATTTTTAAGATTGATTTGCTTTGCTATATATACACATGAAATAATTTTGATATGATGTAATTTATTTGTTTATGACTATCTATTTTTTATAGAAACTAAATGTTCTTCAAATATAAGATTGAATTTTGTTAAATAGTTGCTTTTGTAATTTTAATTTTTTTTAAAGGGTGAGAGAGTATTGCATTTTATAAAAAGTGTGATTTCTATATGTCAGTGATTAAAACTTCCAATTTGTTAATAAATACCATATGATCCATAAATCTGAATCAAAATATTATTTTAGTCATAAAAATGTAAAAGACCTGTATATGGAAATTTTAAGTTAAGCAGATATTAGTCTATTATGCTAAATATTTTCACTCCCATTCTCTACGTAGTCTCTGATGTACGGGCTTAATATTATGGACAATCCCCATGTTCAAAATCACAATTAATCTCAGAAGAGTTAAAAAAAAAACCCAAAGAGGAATAATCCATATTACAATTCATAGAAAAACGCAAATAATAATTTATTTATATTTTCAAGCAGTTTACTCTGAAGGGCAAGTTATGTAAATTAAATCAGTGCTAAAAACAAAAGATACTGTGAATGATGAAAGTATTAACATCATTAGAAATGAAGGTACTCATTTGATTAATGGGCAGCAGTTTCTGCTATTGGTGCATACAAATAGATATTATTAACCACCATATATATCTTTCATAAAATACTGAAATCATGGATACAATATCATATTAGAATATGCAATAAGTAAATAAATCAAAATGCAATGTACAGATTCTTTTAGTATAAATAAAAATCTTAATAGTTTTGAACAGAAAAGATGTTTGAATATACTGATAAAAAGTAAACAAATTAATCTAAGGACCTTTTTCCGTCACTTTTTATTTTGGACTGATACTGCATTCCAGTGGAGTGTTGTCCTCTAAAACTCGCTTTTACTATTGTTTTCGGAATGCATTTGAATAAGTTTTCGTGCTTTACTTCTTGTTTAGAAAATTTGTTGAAATAAAGTACTAAGTAAAAAACAATATTTATGTCATTGAGTTCAAGCTTGCATAAAAAAAGTTGGTTAGAAAATTTTTTTTCCCCAGAGTTCCTCTAGCAGATATCAGCTGTTATTGCAGTTGTTGTTCTGTGTATGTTTCTTTTTTCTTTTCCTCCCACCATTAGACATCCACATTGCACAGTTTTCTAATAGCAACAATTTATGTAGAGGATGACAAGATGAAATGAGGAAAAAGGAACTGGAAATTATCAAAGTAATTTTTTCATCGTTCTATAGTTTAAACAAACATAACTTTTTTTAGACAAATCAGGTATTGACTGTATTAATAAACATACTGGTAATGTGTGTATTAAAGTTGCTAATAAAAGATTTTAGAATGCCTAAAAGAAAGGAATGCATGCTGTTTCTTTACTGTTTAAGAATACTTTTCTTATAGCATACTGATAAAAAAATGGTTAAACATAGAGGAATTTTTAATATCAGTAAAATCTATTAATATAATAATTAGTAATAATGTAGTATCTAGTAAGTAAGACACAATAATTTCAAAAGTGATGTTAAAAAAATGCTAGTTACATCACTAAAACAATTGCAGTGACAAAAAATTTAAAGGAGGCCTCCATGGGGGGGGGGAATTTTGAATCAAATGACTAAACTGTTTCATGGCTAAATTAGATTTTTGGTGAAATTTAACTTATTATATTTTCAGATATGATGAAGATACATATTTTTATGGTGTTTTTGATGGAAATGTTGGTACTAGAGCTGCTGATTTTGCTGCTCAGAGAATGCCTGCTGAAATTCTTTTAGGCCAATTAAAAGGCAAAGAAAATGACTACGACGTGAGAGAAGTATTGCATCAAGCATTTCTAGCTGTTGAGAAGAGTTTCTTTGAATCTATAGATGATCTTCTAGCTGAAAAAGAAAAGCTACGGCTACAATTACAGGTGCAGTAATGTGATATCAGAATATCGAATTATTAGCCTACATTATTAGTGCCCAACCTTTAATTTGATGTGAGCCATTTTAGAATTAAAAAAAAAAAAAAGGCGAGCTTCAGTTATATATTGCACTTTTAACACAGGGTGCTTATAAAGTCTCGGACCCATTTTGATGTTTAATAACTCATAAAATAATGAAGATATAAACAAACTTATGGCATTTATTGATGGAATAACTTATATATTTTCCTTTTCAGGTTTGAATATCTTTACTTTTGTAAATATCGTCTGCGCATGTGATTAATTTCAGATAATTTCATTTTCCAGTCTTAAATAACTGTACTTTTCTGTAATGTTCGCTGATGAAGCATCCTTTTATCTTTCTGGCATTGTTAATCGCCATAATGTGTGCATATGGGGATCTAAAAACCGCCATGAATACCGTGAGGCACAAAGGGATTCCCCAAAGGTTAATGTGTGGTGTGGACTAATGCACGCTCGAATCATTGGGCCTTTCTTTTTTACAGAAAAGATGGTCTCATCAGTTGTATATTTAGACATGTTGGAAAACTTCGTATTTCCACAACTAGAAGAACTTCAGCCGCATATCTTTTTGCAACAAGATGGTGCACCACCCCATTTGGGGTACCATCGTTCGTAGTTCTTTGAATGACCATTTTACAGGAAGATTAATTGGGCGAGGAGGTTCAATTCCTTGCACACCCAGATCACCTGATATAACACAGCTGGAATTTTTCCTTTGGGGATTTGTAAAGGACAATGTTTACAGGAGGAGAGTGTCGAACATTGATGACCTAAAAGCCAGAATTACAACCGCACTAGCCTCTGTGGATGCCGACATGCTTGCCGGTACCTGGCGTGAAATTGGCGACGAAGGGGGCACACGTGGAAGTTCATTGACAAGGGTCATGAAACTTTTTGAGTCTATTTAACCATTTATGTTATTAATTTTAATCTATCTTTATTATTTTGTGAGTTCTTAAACATAAAAATGTGTCTGGGACTTTATAAACACCCTGTATTTCAATTATAAAAGTATGTAATACACAAACTATAAAAGTGTGTGTTATAATTTATTAAAGAAAAAGTGTACTTACATACACTTTATATTACTACTTATCAAAAATTCAATAAGATGCAAATTAAATACAGGAAAAATGTGGAACTCCTGATACTGCATGTCTTTTGTGGGTTTATTGTACTCTGGTACATATGATGTTATGGTTATATACATGTAGTATTTCAAATGTTCATTTGTTATTCTGGATTCAAACAAGTTCATATTTGGGAGAAAAAAAAAAACTTTTGCAATGGTAGGTTAATTTAAAGCAAAAATTTAACATTTGAAAAGTTTCTTTTAAGAGTGGATATTTATTTCTGTGAATGTCCAAAAGTCTGTTTTTAATTGTAGATCAGACATATAATCAGTTATTTCTATTTCTAGATCAGCAGAATTCTTATTTAACATATTTGAAATCTGTTGCAGTATTTCGGAAATATTAGTATCAACAAATGGATTTGAAATGAATGAAGCAACGGGCTGAATTTTACAAAAATCAGAAAATCTAATTGCAAAATTATTTTTAAGCTCGACAAGATTTTCAGAATATTTAGTTTCTTATATTTCTTCTTCAGTTTTATTTCTTTATGTTGTTCTCCAAATTTGTAAAGTGGCAAAAGTTACAAAGGTAATTCAGTATTATTCTAGACTTACGCTCCTTTCATATGTGAAAATTCACTTAATCAGTGTTAGCCACAGTTTTTTGTCCATCAGTATCCTTTAAATATAAAGCTGTGTATTTTATGCTTTCTATTATAAAAGGCCCCTCGAACCTGGACTCAAATTTCACTACTTTACTTTCAGGAGCAGATGGTTATGAATGTTTCACCTTCAAAACTTTTTGACCTACAGTGTATTCCACCTGCCATCTATTTTTATCATAATATATTTTCTGTTTCTATCTGGTTGAAGTTGAATTTTTAATTGCCTGTCGAATATTTTCTGAATATTTTTCATTTTAAACTCTGCCTGTCTTTGCTGCACAAAAAAGAGTTTATCTAAGGGAGTTGGAAGTTTCCTTCCTAAAAAGAGTTCTGTGGGGGTCTTTTGCATAGAGTCATGCTTTACCATTCTCAGTGCAAAAGCTAACTCTTTGACACAGGTATTCCAGCAGTCATGATAATTCTTTATGTACCCCCGAATAATTTTAACAGTTAACTTTTGTTTACGCGTTTCACTATATTCGACTGCAGTCTATGTGGTATCATTTTCACATGGCATATGTAAAGTCCTGTGCAGAGATTTTCAAATAACTGACCGACAAATTGCTTACTATTATCAGATACTACTTTTAATGAGGCCTCGTACTTTAAGATGTATTTCTTTAAAAATGAATCAGGCACAATTTTTTGCAGATGCTCATTTAAGGGTAACTCTTTTCACTCAATTTGAAAAATGATGTACGATAGTTAAAAAATATCTATTTTTATTTAATATGCTTCGAGGATAAGGACTCAACAAATCAATTCTCACTAACTCATTGGGAAAAGTAGTTTTAATATTATTTAAGGCGGGGTTATAATTGACATCATTAAATGATTGGCATGACCTGACATACATCCGTCATGACTTTTTGTAATTGTGGAAAACAAACGGCTTTTCGAACCTTTTACGTTATTTTCCTGATACTAAGGTGGCCCAAAATAGGCAAATCATGTAACTCATGTACAATATTGAAACGTAGACTTGCTGGGATCACTGGCCTCTACTCTTGATTGTCATTCACTATTTTTGTGTAAAATAACAATTTATCAGTGATTTTATATTGTGCTGCCCTGTTTCTTATTGTCATTATGTCCACATGGTCAAAATTTTCTGGGTTTTCCAAATATGCATATATATTCTCAAACTCGGGTCTCATCTTCAACTCTGAAATGATTGTTTCCCAGGACTAAATTATTTTTGAGGTTAGCATAGTGCACCTAATAGTATTTCCCTCTTCATTGATCTTAATTCTTGACAGAGCATCCACCACAACGTTTTCTTTTCCTAGCATGTGTTTAATTATGAGATTATGTTCCTGTAACTTACGCGTCCAATGTATAAATCATGGCAAAACATTTTTCCCGGAATCAAGCCACGAACGGCAGTATGGTTTGAATAAACTATAACTGGGGTGCTTCCAAACTATACACGGAATTTCTGCACTACTAGTTATATGGCGAGTTTCCCTTTCAGTTGCGTTGTAATTTGAGTTTAATTCAATGCTTTACTAAAATAGGCAATTGGCTGCCTGTTTTGTGAAAGGATGGCATGAACTGTGTAGTTAGAGGCATTGGCTGTGATTTCTAAAGTTTGGTCCCCTTCCGAGAATTCGAGTACTGGGGCATTGATTAATTTAATGCATGCTTGAGTTTTTCAAATGCAGTGGTCGCCTCTGCCGTCCACGTGAACCTGGTTTTCTTCCCTTTCAGAAGCAGTAAGGTTTCAGCTATCTTCACAAAATCCTTTATAAAGGAACGATAATAGGAGTACATGCCCAAAAAGGATACTAATTTTTTCGCAGTGTTAGGAGGCAGATAACTCTTGATTGCTGACATTTTAGAATTATTTTTTTCTATCTCTCTTTTTGAAATTTTATATCCAAGTTATCTATGTTCTTTAGCTGCGAATTTGCATTTTGATAGATTCACCTGGATGTCGGCCTCATTTAATAATAAAAAAAACTTCTTTTAAATGATTTATTTACATGCTCATTCATAGTTTCACTTGTTATAATAATATCATCAAGATAGATAAAAATACCTTTGCCTAACTTAAAACTACATGCATAAGTTTTTGAAATTAGCCAGAGCTCCGCTCAAGCCAAATGGCATTCTCAAAAAGGCATACGTGCCTGATTTCATGATGAAGATGGTTTTTCTACATCCTCATGTTTTACTGCTATCTGAAAATATCCTGACGTCAGATCAGTTATTGTCATATAGTTCATTGATTTAATTTTTCAAATTATTTCATTTATAATTGGTAGGGGAAAAACTGGATATTTAGTTATACTGTTTAATTTGCGGTAGTCAATGGCGAATCTCCAAGATTTCGGATCTGGAGGTGGAAGGCCGTTTTTCTTTCTGCATAAGACTACTGGGCTTGCGTAGGAGCTATTACTTGGTGTGATTATTTTATTTGCCAACATGTCCTTAATATGATCTTTTATTATAACTTTCTTTAATTTTATCATAACGAAACAAGTTTTGATCTCACTGGGTGGGAGGAAGGGAAATTCCTACATTCATTTCATGAGAAACTATCCAACAGAAACCAAGTTACGAATCAAAAAGTTTTGAAAAATTTCTCATCAAAGCTTCAGTTTTCTTCTTCTCATTTTCCTGGCGGGGACTCAGATCAGCTTTGGGTGCTGCTTCAACTTCTTCTACAGCTTCCATTCCTACCTGTAAAGTAGAATTCTGAAAATTTAAGTTCGCTCTTGCTTCGTGTAAAATGTCGACCCCCCAAAATTACTGATGTTAACAGATCTGTGACCACAAGAAAGTTCACTTTTTGGTATTCATTCTTAGTTTGTACCTGCAGCCCTACTTTTCCTAAGCACATGCACTGTTTACCTTGGGCAGCAATTACTTTCTGATTCATGGTTTTAGTCTGTACCTCTGTCTGTATTCAAATATTTTTAAAAAATTCTTGTGACAAAAAGCTGCACTGTGCCCCAGTGTCCAGTCGTAGGCATGTTATTCAATACTGTGTGAATTTCGGACAATGCCAAATTTTGTACCACTACAGTATTTAGCTTGATCTCTGAGGGATTTTCCTTCAAGGGATGTGACTGGACCCTCTTCTCAGACACTAATTAGTTTAAACTCATTTTGCTTATTGTCTCTTGCTTCTGTTATCAGTTGCCAAATGACTTTGTTTAACCGTCTTTTTGCTACTGCCTTTTTTGGTCTTCTCAGATTGTCGGTACGGTTACTGCCTACTTTGAGGTCTTTGTTGAGATCTAGCTTTGGCGAAAACTTCCTGTATGTGCATTTTCTGAAGCTCGTCTGCTCTTAAATTTTACAGCAAGTTAAAATAAACTTTCCAGCTTCTGTGGATTTTGCACTTCCATAAAGTCTTGAATAAGAGGAAGCAGACATGGGAAAATTTGTTATCAGGCCTCTTTCCATACAGTGAATTAAATATTTGAATTTTTTATAAAATGAAGTCTGTCAATTCTTCCACCTTAGTCTGGTATTTATTGAAGAGCTCTGACTCCCAACTTCGCTCGGTCTTTGACAACTGGGAATGCTTTTAGCAGAGCAGTCTTGAAGGTCTCCCAGTATTTTTTTTCGTAATTCGGAGCCTGAATCCCCAACAGGAACTTTCCGATGCTCTTGAACCAACTAAGGACTTGGCCTTTTAAGTTCGCTGTGGTGATTGTCACTTTTTGAATTTCCTGGACCACATGTAATGTAAAATTCAGCTTCCGCTACTCCAGAAAGGACATGGCAAAACCTTTGCCATAGAGCATTGCAGTTGATTTCATTGCTGCCCGCATGGTCTGTACGATGAATCCAAACCCTTCCATCGGGTTTACTGGTGCAGGCAAGATTTGCTATGTAGGAGTCGTCAACGAGAATCTTCCAGCTTCTAATAACATGGTTCGATCTAACTTCGGATGAGAGTGTAATGTTCCATAGTACTTTGTCTAGTTAAAATGTTGAGGAGCCTAGTGAACTAAATAGCAAATTATTGCTGAGTTTTAAGTAATTATGATGAAGTCTTGAGAAGTGTTAAAATGCCCTTTTGTTCATTCAAAAAAATAATAACAGATGGCCCCTTCTCAGGCTTACAGGAAAGCCTCCACTCGGGCTTTTCAATCAGGGTAAGAAAATGAGAAACTAATCTACTACTAAACTAAACAGACTTAGCCGAAGCTAGACACAATATGTAATGTAGTTAGCCGTTAATTTAACCTAGCCAGCGATTATCAACAGGCACATACAATACTGTCGAGCATAGTAGATTCAAGAACGAAGTAGCCAGAAGACAAACATGTGCCACTAAGGACTCTTAAGCACTCTCTCTCAAAGTAAGTTGAACTTTCTTTAAATACTCCTTCCAACTCATTTGCATAAAACACGATACTAAGAACTCATTCTGGTAGGGAATAGTAGATGGGAAACAAGAATAAACAGTAAAGCATGTTTAAACTTAAAATAACTGTTAGAAACTTAAGGTAATCTCTACAAAATTTGGAAAGTCTGCATCATTCTTACATAATGTGATGAAACCAGCAGCAGAACTAATCATGACAGGTGTGCCTTCTGTTGTTATGAACTGAAGTTTTTGAAGCAGAGGATTAATTTCAGTTATATGGTTTTCAATGGCTTGGTATATGTCCATTCCACTTGTATTGCCTTTTAATGTTATAACTGACTTATCTTACTTCACTGAGCAATTGTTAAAGACAGTCCTTATGAAAATATTTACTTGAGCTACATTACAGATATCTGTTGACATACTCTTTATGTTATTATTTATTAATAATTCTATAAGATGCGAATTAAATATAGGAAAAGCATATTTTAATGTGAATTATCTGACACTGTGCCTCTGTGAGTTTATTGTTCTCAAGTTCATTGTTGAAAAACCGCTTTTGCTATTGTAAGTTGATTTAAAGCAGGCATTTAACCTTTGAAAAATTTCTTTTAAGAGTTGTTCTTTATTTCTACACATATTCAAAAGTCTGTTTGTGATATTCTTGTTCTTAAGATAGAAAATTATCTGTGATGATGCAGAAAATTAATTATTAACTTAAGAAAATGCATTTTTATGAATCATATTTTATCTGTCCTCTGACATTTTGATAGTTTCTATTCCACGAGTGAAATTTCTGAATAATTGGAGTTCTTGAATAGCTGACATAATTTCATTCTTATTTTTAGTTTCTTGAAATAAAATCTCCAGTGTAGCAATTATTGATTCTTTAATTATGTTGCTATCTTCAAAAGTCTTTTCATGAATTGTAAGTAATTTGCAACCTTAAATGATGCAGTCGTAGCAACTCATTTTATTTGTGGATTTGGTAAACATGGCAATGAATGAGCTTCCCAGTTGTGTCTCTCTGTTTTCTTAGATTGGTGTTAGTATGATAAAATTTAGTATCAGTTTTTTATGAACTTTTGTAAGATTTTGTTCTATGTTGCATTTATTTCCAATAGAAACTGCTAAACTATAAATCAAACAAATACATTTGTTTTTAAAATGTTGTTCTGAGTGAAAATGCTACATTCATTTCAGTCTGCAGCAGTCTAATGTGATGTCAGTGATAATCCATGGAATATTGAGAGCAATATTGCCATGCAATCTCTAATGTGAAATAGTGTGTTGGCTCAATTTCCCCTTGAAGATCTGGCTTCAGGAGGCTTTGGTGAACTGTGATTGTGAATGTGTGGTATAACTACAATTTGACTTTTCCTTTCATTCTTGACACTTAACTTCAGAAGACTAAGGGACCAGAGATGCTATGCAAGCCACATCAAAAGGTCAACCGAACCATGGCTGGCTTGCAAGCTATGGGTTGGACATCCCGTGTGTATTATTTAAGAAAATTTATTAACCTTTAAAAGACTGGGGAGTTTGGAAAAGTTTCACTTAAAAGGACAAGTAATCCAGACGCATTCTACCCCCTTTTAGCTGCCATTGTAAAGGAAAACTACTTCTGTTTTGAAAGCTTTCCTTTAGGGGTTGCCTTTGTTGATTTTCAGATAAGAGACTAGGGCCAAATGTACTTTTTCTCCTTTCTGTTATCTCTTTTCCCGAAACTAAAGAAACATGCGATGGTGAGATTTCATAGCTTAAGTAATTGTCAAATGGTAAAATATTAACTTTTAACACTGCGTTATAATGAAAATATGCCTTAGTAGCAGATACCTCCTAGGCACGTCTTAAATCAGTACATAGTCTAATCAGTTTTTATTTGTTTTCAAACTGAATTTAGTTTAGAATTACATGTACTGATTAATAGTTTTAGTTTATACTCGAAAATGATGTAAGTATTTGTTTCTCGCATAAATTGGCAATTCACATTCATTTTGTTACAAACATTGTGTAATAGGTTCTATTTATATTTATATATTAAACAAATCACCTTGTATTTTTGTGATATTAGCTTCATTTCCTTTTTCCATTATGATTCTTATTCAGTTTTCTTTTTTAATTTATTGATTCCCTCCCCCCTATTGTATTGTATGCATTTCATCTTTTATCTACATTATTGTTCATTGTTTTTTCTTGCATTTTTGTGATATTTTTTTTTAATATTCTCCTTTATTCTAAAAAAGATTTTATTGATAATATTTTCATTGCACTGCATTGCATTTTCATGTTTCAGACAGCAATATTAGATACAAATATTATAACAAGAAGGACAAATATAAAGAAAAAAAATTGCATTTTTGATGAAATTAATACTAATATCATAAAATTTCAAGTGGATTTATTAACTTTATTTATTTATTTATATATACCCACCAGAGGGCAAGCAGTCAAATCTGTGAACACTGATAGCTAGGTTCGGTTCACATTTTGGTGACCTAACTGGCTGCTTGTAGCATCATGTGTAAGATGAATACCAATATTTATATATGCGTGTAAAAACTGGAATAGTCATAAACAGATATTTATCCTGTCAAAATATATATGATATTATGCAGGAATTTAGCTCATACTTTCATTATGGAATTTCTTCTTATTGCTTCAGTGATGGGAATTCATTCTTAATCAAAAAAAAAAAGAAATCTTGTGCTGAAAAGTAATTCAGGTAAAATATGAAATTAGATAATATAGATAAAATTAGATAGTACTGATGAATTATATTGTGTGATTATGCAAAATTATGCTAGCACTGTTTGGTAATGGAAATACATGGTATGTATACGTACATACATGGTATGTACATGTACATACATGGTATGTATATGTACATACATGTGTATGCTTTTATCCACATGTGCATATAATATGCATATATCTGCATATATGTACACATTTAACATACATACATGTTACACATTCACGTTTGTGTTGCATATGCATGCACACCTCATTTAATTATGTATATACCATACACATATGCATATCGGTGTAGTTAGGTTTTTGCTCGAGTTAACATTGCACTAGTGAGGGAAAATGAAAGGGAATTTACGAAACCCCATCATTGTGAGGTGCGAAGGTCGTCGAACAGGTAGTAGGGGAAGGTTATCGGACATAGAGTATCTCCACACCCTGAATAGTGTGGCGGGGGGGGGGGGGAGAATTTCTCTGGCTGAAATTTTGGCCACAGCATTCTTTTTGAGGCTCTGCAATTCTTGCCTATAATTTGGCTATCCATCTTCTAAGTGTTAAATTATGGAGAAGTTTTGGAAAGATCTTTAATTTAGAAAGGATTAAAGTTATACCAGTATTCAAAATGTAAGGTATAAAATATAATCTTTAGATTTTTATGTTAAAGTCATGTATAAATCTCTTAAGAAAATCTGCATTAAAAAAGGTTTTGTTGTGAAAATTTGCTAGATGTTTGCTAGAAATTTGTTAGGATGATTTATTCAGATCTTTTACGTCTTCCATGAGTGTTGTAGAAGGAAAGTCAAGACAACAACTGAATCTTGAAAGATGATATGACATAATTTGAGTGGGAAAATGCAGTGGGAACAGTAGGATATCTACAGGTGAAGCAAGTGACAGTTTTTGATAACAGGCTGAAATATAAATTCTGTCTTCCAGAACCACATTAGAAACTACTATGAAAGAAGCAGATACTAAAATACACAATAGATTAAGTGCTGTCATTACAAGGAACATAATTTATAACAGATAAGTTAACATTATTTATATATTGTGATAGACTATTAACAAAAGCAATTCATAAAGAAACTGAACTCTTAAAATAGTGTTCTTCTGTTGGAACATCTAAAAATTAAAGGCTCTTTTTTACAGATGAATTACATTATTTTGCATTTATTTCTATATATGTAATTATGACTCAAAGAATTCTAACAAAAGAAGTCAGTAAAGCTTGAGTTAATAATATTTTGTAGATATATATATATATATATATATCTGTAAGTATTTAAATTCTTTTTACTGCATTGTTGTATTTATTTATTTGTTTTGTATTTGTGGCCACATTTATTTGATGTGTGTTTGTTTCTGATGTGGACTTGTTCATTTTGTTGATCTGAGGATGGCAACATTCAGAATGTAGAAATAGTATGCTAGTGATTTTGGCAATTGCCGATATTTCTTGAGTATTAATGAGAATTTGTTTATATCTTTGTTCTGCTTAAGTTGTTGAAGTGTCTGTGCTCTTTGTAACTGATTTCTCTTCCTGTGTGTATGGAGTGATTCTTCAGATGGATATAAATGAACAAAAAGCTTGCAACAATATTTACATGAAAATAGGATTTTTTAAATGATTATAATGATAGGATGAAATGTATATATTTCTGCACGGAAGAAATTCCTTAAAATGTTCTAATAGTGAACAATGCTCCTGATAATTTTAAATTAAAGAAGTATTTTTTTAGCTCTGTAGATTAAAAAGTACCTCTATCTCTGTATTTTTGCTATTTGCATTCATTTTTGCTGTTAAAAAATTGTATAAAAATTCTATAATTACAGATTATATGTAACAAAATTAAAAGTTTTAAAGTTAATGAAATAACTATATTATTTTTTTTTCATTATTTTTAGGGCTTACGAACCATTGAAGCTATTAATCAGTTTCCTGCTGTAGTTCAGAGGCTTAAATTGGTTACAGAAGAAATTCAGAGTGGAACTACTGCTGTTGTAGCTCTCATTTTAAAAAATAAATTGTATATTGCTAATGTAGGCAAGTTGCATTTTTTTAGTGAAGTAAAGGTGTTAAATGAAATTTTTAATAATTTACAATGTATTTCTTCTGTTTAAACATAATTTATAAATAATGATTTTTTTAATTTAAAATTAAAGCCGATGTTTATTAATATGCATATTTCAATTTGTAAATAAATTAATATTTATTCTGTGCATTAATGATATAAAGTTTAACTTTTAAAATACTTTATGAACAGTGAGTATCTATACATGCAAATGAATATTTACATTTATATTTTATAGCACTGCTCAAATCTTCTCTGTCAAGCCGCTTTGAAATAGAGTTTCTAGATCAGGTGATTGTGGTTCAGTGGTTCACAGATTATTAACATTTTAACACTATTTTAGTGAACAATGTACAGAGTATATTTTTAGTCTGCCGCCTTCAATAGAAACAAACTTTTGTTACTGTCTCTACAACAATGCAGGTATCAGTGCCCTCTAATGTTTTCTTCTTTCAAATTATTCAACACTCCCCACCTGAACTCGGTGGAGAGTTCATCTTTCAATAATATGTATTCTGGAATGTTCAATTAATATTTCGACAATCAATCATAGAGAAATAGTTAAATATAGCAAACACACATACGTAGATAAAAGCATATAAAATTTTACAAAACATTAAATGATACCTATCAGTGAGGTCAGAAGAATCAAACCTAAAAATATAAAATACAAACATTAGTTAAGTTCCATATTATATAACAGTTGTATAGGCCTTTTTAAGGTACCAATAGGTGTTTTAATTGTACAAGATCTTATTTTACCATCCTTGCTTGGCATTAATTCCAAAATTCTGCCTATCATCCGGAGATTTCTGGGGTGTTTTATCGTCATGGATCAAGACAATATCGTTGATTTTAAGCTGTGATGAGCTTGAGTTTGGAGGACAAATGTTGGCAGATCTCAGATTAAAAAGATACTCTGTTCTCCAACATTTCTAAAAATGATTTAAAATATCTTGATGGTATTTATAGTGTTTAATAATTGAATTTCTTGATCCAATCAAGTTATTTGATGTTGTTATTACCGGGCAGAGATAGTTTACCAACCATAAAATGAGAGGGCGCTAGTGGAGAGGGTTCATTGGGATCGCTAAACACGTAGGTAATTGGTCTGCAATTAATCATTGCCTTGATTTCAATGAGAACTGTTTCAGGTTCATTAACAGTAAGGTATGATCAATCAATAGTTTTGCGTAAACTGGATTTTATGGTTCGTACCATACGCTCCCCGAAACCTCCTCACCATGGACCCCCTCTCAATGATAAATTTCTAGTTTATGCCTCTAACAGAAAGCAATTCTTTCACAGATGAGTTACTCAAAGTTTTGAAAATATGTTTCAGTTCTTTGTCAGTTCGTTTAAAAGTCTTGGCATTGTCTGAGTACATGGTGGTACATAGCCCTTGTCAAGCTAGAAATCTCTGGAAAGCTAGTAAAAAACTTTCAGCGCTCAGTTCAGTTACTGTCTCTGTATGTAAGGCACAAGTAACTGCACACGTTAACAACAGCATGTAAACTTTACTTGGCTGTCTTTCGTAAAAAATGGGCCTGCGAAGTCCAACCCGCTCACAGCAAATGGAGGCGACTCTTGGATTCTGTCTGGAGGAAGTGCAGCGATATCCTGTATGCCTGGATGAGCATTACATCATCTGCATATCAGACATTTGGTGATGACAGTCTAAACACACTGCCTCCCTAATGATCCAGTATTTGGCTCTGATCTGAGTTAGTGTTGAATTAACTCCGGCATGGAATAGCTTTTCTTGCGAGTCCATGATGATCAACTCGGTGAACTTGCATTTAGAGGGTAATAGAATAAAGTGTTTTAAATTCTTGTGACAGTCCGCAAATTTATTGTGACCTTCCAACCGAAGAATGCCCTCCTCATCAAGCCTTAGATTCAGGGAGTAGATGGAAGAATCGAGAATTGGTTTTTTTATTGGATAACTTAATTATTTCTGCTTGATGTGGTTATCATTGATTAGATTTTACTCAATAAAGTTTCTCTGCTTCAATCTCAAAAGCACTTACAGGTCCATTCTCTGTAGACCTTTTCAAAAGCTTCTCAATAACTCGTAATACATAGGCAATAATTCGGAGTAGTTTTCCTCAAGAACTGAATTTTTCTATATCCAGAATTGAGGATTCATTGTCAATTAATGGTGCAGTCAAAATAATACTTTTTCTTAACTCTAGTGATTCTGAATTTGGTTGTAATTTCTTTTGTTTCAGAAAGTTTTCAATAGGAAAACATAACCAGTGTGGCCCATGCCACCACAAATCATTCTTAACTAGTGACAGAGCACTAATTCCTCAAGTCAGTAAATCTGAAGGATTTTGTTTCCCTTCGCCGTGGTTCCACAATTTTGTGTTGCATATACCCTGTATTTCCATAACACAATTGGCAATAAATGGTTTCCAATTATTTGGCAAACCGTGGATTGTATATGTTTACATATATATGGTGGAGTCAGAGTGGGAGTCTTTAAAATTCCAGGAGTCAGAGCCGGAATCGGTCCTTTTCCCTACCGACTCCACAGCCCTGGTGAAGACACAAAAGTCCTAACTTTATGTCACATGCACCATTTGGAATTGAGTTTCTAGGTCAGATGATAGTGATGGTGGTTTACAAATTATTAACATTTTAACAATATTTTAATGAACTATGTACAGAGTATATTTTTAGGCTGCCGCCTTCAACAAAAACAAACTTTTATTATTCTCCCTACAACAATGCGGTTATCAGCGCCCATTATCATTATTCTTCTTTCAAATTAATCAGCAGTTGCACACTACCTGTGTTTAATTAATACTGAGACTTTTTTGAAATTATTTTATTTTTGAAATTATAGTAGTGCAATGCCCTATGTAACTTTTTCCACTGTACTTTTGTTAAAGAATATACAGATTTACATAAACATAATCATTTCACATTATTTTCATTGTTACAGAAATCATTAATATCGTTTCCACAGCAAAAAGAAACATAATTAATACATTGATGTTGTTGTTAACCATCTCACTTGCCTGACAATGGTCAGCAGAAGCCTACAATATTCATTGTGGCAAGGAGTCAAATGTGCCTGTTTGCATGAGCCTTGTGCACCATGTAAGTGACAGCCTGACTTTAGCTCAGTTTCACTCCAAATTTTGAGGAAGAGTGTCTCGGGGGAGGAGGGATAGTTCTGAGGGTCTCCTGTCCTTCTTTCTTTACTACCAACCTTTTGAGAAGACTTTCAGCTCGCCATATATTTAATATATTTAGAGTACTCCCCGATGCTGTATTTACAAACATTCTTGCCTTCTCCGGGTCCTTTGGTTACAGCAGTCAGAATCACTAACCACTGTCCTGATTGGGCAGCATACATTGATATTAAATAAGGCATAAATGAAAACTGAAATTTACTAAGAAATCTTGGTAAGCAAAAAAACAGCTGATATTATTGTTGAAATGAAATAAAACTAGTTACCATTATTGATAATGTCCTGCACAAAAGTTTACATCTTTACATTACATATGTCTTTGAAAGCACAAAAAAGTGTCATGAAAAGTATCATGAAAAGTGTACGTATAAAGTGTTGTCTTATATTTTTAATTGTGAACTTAATTTAATAATTGAAAACACTGAAATTTGGATGTATTTTCCTAGTCTTTGACAGACTGTGATAAGCTAGCTAAAACTTTGCTACATTTAGTTATTTCTTCCCTCCTCTTACCTTGCAATTAATAGTAATAAATCTAGCTTCAAATCCATTTTATATGAATGGCTTTATTATTGTCATCAAAATTTAAGATATGAAACAAGGAAATAATATATATGTGTACATTGGAACAATTAAAGCATCATTTTGAGATTTCTCTTTTAGTTTAATGTTTTATAATTACCAAGGGTACTGCTTGATAAAAATATTGTGAATGATTAAATTGTGTGTAACTAGTTATATTTATTTTTATGTATTTTGTATTGAAATAAATTTTAAATATTTTTTCATTATTTTATGCTTAGGTGATTGCAGAGCTGTTCTTTGCAAAGAAGACAAAGATGGAAAAACATGCATATGTCAGTTAAGCTCTGATCATACATTTAACAATGAAGATGAACTTTTAAGAATGTCACATGTAGGTGTAGATATCCCAAAACTTAAACAGAAATCAAAAGTTGGACTTTTGAATCATACACGTTGCATAGGGAATTACACAGTGAAAGGAGGATATAAGGAATTTGATAATATTAGGTTGGTAAATGAGAGAATACATTCTTTTTTATAACTTTTTTAATCTAACAAAGATTGCAAATATAAATTTAACTGCCAGATTTTTGTTTCGATTTTTAAAAGAGATTATAAATTGTTTGGTACAATTTTGTTGCATGTAAAATATTTATCTTGCTGTCGATTATGACCAAGAGAGTACTTAAGCTGCTATTAAAATCTAAAATCCAAATTTATTACTTGATACAATGTGTGAGTAATAAAAAACAGTCTGTATATTTAAAAAAATTTTATATGTATTTTTTACAGTATAAAATGTTTTACATATTTCAGCATCCATGATGTTAAGAAACTTAATAAAAATTATGAGGAATAAAAGGAAAGAGTAAAAATTCACAAAATTTTTGAGCTACAGTAAATAAACGAACTAGTAAGTCAATATTTCACTTACAGCAATCATGCTGACATTACATTTAAATTAGCTTTGTTGTTAAAAATACCCTGTTTTCTTGATTTGTTTTTTTATTTTACCCCTAAACTGAGAAAGCCATTTGAAAATAAATATATTTTTGTAATATGACAGTAGGATGCCATTTGAAAAATTAATGAGGTGTAGTGTTAGACTAGAGGCTAAATGGAATGTAGCAGTTAGTTGAATGTGAAGTTCTTCACAGAGTTCATAATCAATGACTTTTTATGAATCGGCATTCTCTTCCTCAACTTGCATAACATTTTCAGTTGCTGTGGTTTTAAAACTTGTGGTATTTGTTAGGTACAGTAGGCTTCATGAAGATGGTCTTTGCACCAAGTAAGCTGTACCATCTATATATTTTCTTGCCTGTCAACCGAAATCGGTTAGCATACGAAGTATTGTGGTTGAAATGAAAACCATTGGAAATATGCATTATTTACATAAGAGACTAGACATGGTTTGTAAAGTGATTCCACATTTATACTGATCTAGGAAAAATAACAGATATACTGTCATCTATCAAGTATCTGTGAAAAGGCATTTACAATGGGAAATTTGTACCAAGGTGGGTATACAAACCTACCTGTGCTAAAGTCAATATGAGTGTTAACCCATGTGCATAATAATTAAAACTCATAGGTTTGTTACTGCAAAGGAAATATAAAAATTAATTTCTTCTGAAAAATTAAAAAAAAAAAGGCTTGTGCCAATTACAATAGATGTGTAGAAGAGTATCTTTAAGGGTAAATTTATTAATTGATCATCCAAGCTTCTCAACTGTAATGGTAGTCCTAATGTACACTTCCATAATTGAATAATCTTCAGTTCTGACTTATTGATCATATGCATGAGACTTGAAGCATATTGCAATTATTCTTCATGAACTTTGAAAAGTTTTGCATAGAAATAATAATTCATCAAATGGGTTGTTGAGCATCACTTATCAACAGTATGAAACATCCATTGATATGAGGAGGTGACTGCACTCTAAATTAAAATGTATAACATGAGTGATTGTGAGATCTACCGATACATATATACCTTAATCTAGATACAGTCATGTATTAAGATATTTTTCTTGTGTAAGTTAGAAAGAAGTAATCTAACATTGTAGTATTTCTGCTCATTATGACATGGTAACAAAAAAGTGATATAAAATGGTACTGATAATTTCTAATGAAATAACCAATTTGTATAATTTGTAGTAAACAAAAGATTTCCACCAAATTTTATTCATTCTTGTATATATTGAGCTATAATTTCCCTCTTATTTTCATAATTTAAGGAAACCATGTACATTAATCATATAACTATTTTTGTAGAATTGTACAGAATATGCATATATGAAGTCTTTTTTTAAGATCTGAAAAAATAATATCCTTGTATTTCCTTTTATTTGTTTGAAGCAGGAGAAATTTTTTTGTTTGGCCTGCTGCTACATACAATATTTCAAACATTTATTTTTCATTCAATAAAAATATAAACACTGTCAATATAAATAATAGCTCATGCTTATAATTTTTTTTAATATAAGTTTGAAATTTATGGTTAAGTGAATATAAATTAATGTTTCATTTATTTATGAAAAATAATAATTATTATTTTTTTTTCTTTCAGTGAAGCAGAAGAGGAACCTATTATTGCTGAGCCTAACATAGTTGGAGGAATAAAAATAGATGAAAAATGCAAGTTTCTTTTGCTTATGTCAGATGGTTTATACAGATCCTTAGAGGAAGCAACTGGGACTGTAAATGTAATTGAGTTTACAGAAATTTTAGCATACATTGAGTATAATTTGCCTTAATTTATGTTTTTACTAATATCTTATTCACCATTAGGCCAATGCTGTTCTAGTCAATATGTTACTCGAGCAATTTGCTGAGCAGTCAACATTAAATGGTGTAGCTCAAGCAGTAGTTGACAAAGTTGTGCGTATTCATCATGATGCATTTATGCAAGATACTCGAACTCCAAAACGGTGTCAAAATCGTGATGATATTACTTTATTAGTAAGTTATTTTTTTTAATCATGCATAAAATGTATTATTGGTTGCAAAGTTGCTTAACAAGAACCACTTAAGTTCTGTTTTGCGATTCTGTCAATTATTTTTTTATTTTTACCTTTCTAAGAAGAGCAGAAGTTTTGCAATTACAAGAAATGTTTTTATGAAACTTTCAACAAGTTGCTACTTTGATTTTGAAAAAATGCTCAAGAATACCTAAATAATTGTTATCCTATATTCTTGAAAATTAAATTGCCATCAGAGTATTTTTTGTTAATAAATACATATTATATATCAAATATTAAAATTTTCTCAGTACTTCTTCACAGCATTAGGAAACATGGAACTGCTGAATTTACTTCAGCCAAAATAGCTGTGTATAACTTTTCAGACATTTTTTTCTGAGGCCTTTAAATGTGCTTTATATATTGAAGGGCTTTGAATTTTAATTAGATTTATTATAACACTTTTTTATAAAAAAATGCTTTATTTTGACAAATTTGCTGTCCAGCACCTTCAGTGAATTTTCTAAGTGATGAGGATACCATCAATCATCTGTTACTATTTACTGGTGCAAACATGTTGATTCTTCAGAAGTATGAATAAGTGTTTTTTTATTTTATACTTTTTAGTGTACAGTAAACTAACTGCCTTTCCTTTACGGTGGAAGGTATAAAGATCAGAATTCATTATTAGTCCTTGCTCAGAAGGACTATTAATTTCATTTTGTGTTGATTCACTAAAAGCGTTGTTTCACTTTTTGAATTGTTGCCACCAAATATTATCGCCCTGTATTATATTTAAAGAAATTAAATAATGAAGAATCTGCATAAATGTATGTATGTTTCTCGCATTGTAATAAAACAAATCGTACCTAGAGCCATCAATTTTTGAATATTGAATGTTTCCACCCGAATATGGCCATCTGGAAGCCCAAATTTGAAATTTGTTGTATTATCAATTTCATATTTTGTAAAGCTTTAATAAATTTTTGATTAATAAACTCAAGGATTACAAAGCAAGCAATGGCAAAGTTGTACAGAAAAAACATTTTTATCTCCAGCGTGTGAGACTGTGTATCAGAAATCCTTAAGATATGCTCATTTTAAAATTATTTTGCAATATTGCTTTTGAACTGAATTTTATGGTTTAAGTAAGAAGAACATGATATTTAATAACTAAAGGTAACACACGAAATGTTAAAAAGTGCTCCTTTGGACGTAAATTTAAAACATAGATAAATCTGAAATCTTTCAGTTTTTTCTCTTTCTTTCTTCCTTTTGATTCATGTATAAATTGCTTATATGATGTATCATATTTTTAGTTCAGTTATTATTTCTATTTTTTAGGTGCGGAATTTCAACTGTCCACTTCGAAATGCCCATACAACTTCTGTAAGCTCTCCAAATATTTCTAATCAAATACCATTTGTAGATGAACAGAAAAAGCAGAATATTTCTGAAAATAACACATTGTCTGATGTACGATCATTAGAGAGTTCATATGTAAAAAGTTCCCATGAAAGTGAAACTCAGTCTATATTTATGAATGATGGTACATCTTTAACTACCAGTTCAGAGTCAGGCCCACAACTTTTATTTCAGTCTGCAAATAATATATCTTTAGATGAAGATGGTAGAGTCAAGCCATATGTTGATTTTTCTGATTTTTTTGCTGCTGTTGGAGAAGCATATAAAGATGGACTAGTTCCAGAAGAATGGTTAAAACCTAGTTCTTGATTATATGTATATACATATATTTAATATTACTTTTTCCCCTTTATCCAATGTGTAAATATTTTCATTTTTAGATTTTTATTGGATATTGTTTATTAAGAGAATAAATATTTGAAAAACAAGTATGTTTTCTTGTTTTGTGAGTCTGGTGATCATTTCACCTATGGAATTACCTTCACTTTTTTCTTTTATATGCTCAGTAACACTTTACAGACACGAGTACCACAGTGATAGAAATTTTTCATTGATCATATAAAGTGAACTTAGCATTCAATAAATGAATCTTTTTTCTTTTTAGTGCTGTACAATATTCAACAATAAATTTGCTTAATTTCCCATTACGTTGTATTTCAGTGCAAAAGCATATTTTAAGCAATGTCTATTAATTAGTGTGCTTTTATCTCTTAAATTCATGTATATCTTTTATTTTCTATTGCACTGAATTCTTATAACATTACATAATAATTGTTAATAAAATCCCCATCATGGATTGGTATCACTAAAGATTTCACTAAATAATGTCAAGAATTTTATTAAAATTCATTTTAAATATTAATGATTTTGTGAAGCGTATTTATTATACTGCAGTTTGCCACGTGTATGCCTTGCAATGCAACGGGAAGAAAATAATGTTTAGTTTTTGTCACTCTGTCCTCATGCTGTTGGCATACCTTGAATTTTACTGAAAACCTGATGATCACTTTGCATCATGATGACCATTTTACACAGCTTGTTTTGCACAAATACGATTTATTCTGCTTATTGTTATTTAAAGCAGTAAAAAGGGTATATGATTTTTTCCAAATGTGTAACATTTTTTATTCAGTAAGAAGGGCAAGTACTAACAAAAAATAAGAAGAGGTCCATTGTGGGGACCACATGACTTAGTTTATTGGGGTCATATTTAATTTCGAAGTCCTTAAAAGTACTTAACCTTTAAAACACTGGGGAGCTTGGAAAGCTTTCACTTAAAAGGATGGATAATCCAAATGCATTTCCACCCCTTTTCAGCTGCCAATGTAAAGGGAAAGTACTACTATTTTGAAACCTTTCCTTTAGGTCACTTTAACTGTAAATTTTGAAATAAGAGACTAGAGAATAATACAAAGGAATTTTTTCTCTTTTTTCTAAACTAGGGAAACATGATAGTGAGATTTTATACGTAAGTAATTTTCGAATATTAACTTTTGATACTGCGAATAATGAAAAGTTGCCTTAGCAGCACTTCCTAGGTATGCCTAAAATCAGTACACAGCCTAATCAGTTTTTGTTTTCAAAATGAATTTATTTTAGAATTATGTGTACTGATTAACAGTTTTATTTATACTCAAAAATGATGTTTAACAGTTTTTTCTCGCATAAATCGCCAGTTCGCATTCATTTTGTTATAAACATTGTGCGACAGTTTCTATTTCTATTTATATATTAAAACAAATCCCTTTGTATTTTTGTGATATTAGTTTTGTTTACCTTTTTCATTGGTATTCTTATTCAGTTTTTTTTTTAATTTATTGATCTTTCAACTACATTATTGTTCATTGTTCTTTCTTGTGTTTTTGTCATAAAAGCTTTTTTTTTCTTTAGCGTGTTTTTTTAAAAAATATTCTCCTTTACTATAAATAAAAGATTTTATTGATTATATTTTTATTGCATTTTGCATGTCATATATATATTAATTATAAAAGCAAAAACATTTATGGGCAAAATTCAGGAAAATAAGCTTGATAAATGTTTGAAAGTATGTAAAGGGACCATCCAGAAGTTTAAAAAAGAATACTGTTTTATTCAAAATCTATGTATTAATCAAGCAAACCGTTAATCTTTAACAATAGTATTAGCGATGGAGCAATATTTCTTTTTCAACTGCTTCTTAAACTCCCTCCCTTCCCCCCGAAAGATCTCGAATTTAAATTGGTAATGGGTACGGAAAAGGCAGTTTTCTAATCAAAAAAGTTATTCTTGATTATATCTGCAAGTTTCTTCAAACAGCAATATTAAATACAAAAATTGCAATAAAATGGGACGAAAAATGTATTTTTGATGACACTGGAAAATTGGTGAAATTAATAACTAATATCAAAATTTCAAGTGGATATATTTGTTTATTTATATAGGCACACCAGAATTAGATTGTAAGAATATGCAAAATTATGCTAGCTCTGTTTGCGTTTATGGAAAAATAACATCGTTAACTCGCGAGAACACGCACTCGTATGAGTTACACGAGCGCACACTCTGGGTCCAAAAGACCCAGTTCGTGTTTCTTGAAGAAAAAATTTTAAATCTTAAGTGTTTACATCTATGCCAATAATAAATTCTATGATCAAACTTAATAAATATGCACATTAACATTTTTAATTTCTCCAAATGCTTTTATGAAATAAATTTCTTAAAGAAGTGGGAAATCGTATTAGATTAGATTAGGAAAAAAAATTGTATTCTTTTATTCTGTATTGATTCTTTATTATTACTATAGACACTGCAAAAAATTCAACAACAATAAATTGGCAGCATAGTGAACAAAGTGTTGTCATGTGTTCCAAATACAAATATTTTTGACATTCAACACAACGTGCTTTAATTTTTCTGTGGTTTTTTGCTGGGCAAACACTGCATCTTTTTTTTTATCATGTTCAATAATGTTTTCCCCAATAAAGCAATTTGTCATTCTCACTCTCGTTTTCAGAATCTATATCAATTTCTGAGATTCAATGTCATGTGAACTAAAAATTCATGATGACTTTTATCCTTATTCTCTTCAAATACATTCTTGCCCAGTTGATACATCTAATAACTTTTGCAACATTCCTTTCTTGTACGGTAAATTACGCATGTTTGCCGCTTTCTATACTATCACAAATGAACTATATAATAGAAATATGAGTGGGCGCATTGCATCTAAAAGACAATCCAATCAAAATCAAGACACCGAATCAAAGCCCCAGTGAAAAAACTTCAGAAATATAGGTATCGACCTCAGACATCACTACACTGAACCTCAACAATTTACGTGCAATAGGTGTTCTTTGAGAAAGGTTTGTTTAATCGCATAGGTCCAGAACTATATTTATTATTATTTACTTATTATGTGCTTCGTCATTAGGCACTACATGAAAAGGAAAGGACGCTTCATGGAAGACGTTTTAAGGCTCGTATGTACGTTGCACATGGGGAACGGGATGGCGGCAATGGGTCCATGCAGCCATCCGAAACCCAGACTAAATTACCAGTGTTCAGTGACTTTTATTGCTCTGCTGCTGGTAGGCATTTGTGCAGGACTTTCTGCATGAAACTGGCCCATATGTTCATTGCATGTGTATGCTTGAAGGAAAAAACAGAAATTTCATTTAGCTGCAGCAGACAACAGAACCTCTAGAACCACCAGGGTATATCGACTTCACTAATATGCCATAATTCACTAATATAAGGTGATATTCAATTGACCAAGGTATGACCTGTTATCAATATGGATACAATTTCTTATAAGAAAAAAGTTGAAGGATACATATGTATCTGTATTTTAATAATTAATATTCATTTTGATCATCTAGGAAACAAAAAGGAAATGCTAATCTAATGAGAGAGATTTTAAAATAAGTTAAATCTTAGTAAATGCTGTAAAACTGTAGACTGCATATGCATATATCTGTTTGCATACACATGCACAATCAGCATACATATATGTTACACATTCTCGTTTGTGTTGCATATACATGCAACACCTCATCTGCATATGTATATACCATACGCATATGCATAGCAGTATGGTTAGGTTGCTTATGTAGAATTCTAGACAGCATATTAATCATGTGAAAGACAACTGAAGGTTTTTGCCTTGAGTCACATTACATTGTTAAGGGAAAAGAAAGGGAATTTACGAAACTCCATAATTGTGAGGCGCGAAGATCATTGGGCAATGACTATTTCCACATCCTAAATGTAGGGGGAAAAAAGAATTTCTCTGGCCAAAATTTTGTCCACAGCCATCTTATGAGACTCAAACTCTGGCCTATAATTAGGTCACCTGTCTTCTAAATGTTAATATCTGCAAGCAGAAATGTGTACAAACCCTGATATACCAGCTCTCAAAATTCTGAATTTAACTCTAGATTTATTTATTTATTTAAAGTCTCAATTTTTACATTCTTAGGGTCCTTAAGTTACTATTCATGCAGAATTTTACCACAAATTCTTTTATATACCGTCTCTGAAAAGCTTAAAACACGCTAACAGATAAGTAATTGTGCTACAACATGATAAAAATTAAAGACTTAGTTGTTTTCATGCAGACAGCAAACTTCATGTTCAGAAATTTTCACAATAATTTATAATATAATTTTTCAATCAAAAGAAATATGACAAAAATAAACTAGAATAATACACTCATGTCCAAAATTATCTTTACATACCCAAAAATGATGATATTCAATGAAATATCGAATCAATGTGATCCGTATTTGCAGGGAATGTGTGAAAACCAAGCCTAATTAGCATTATCCAATCAAAAGTAATCAAACGGTTTGTGATATGCAAATATAGGCGTTACGTCATCCAAGGGTGAATCAAGCATTTTGCGCAAACTGAATATTTGAGTGAATTTCTGCAACATAGCGTTTGATTTCTGTGTGTAGGGACTCAAAGCGGTTTGTTATGGCTTCGAAGTATCATTTGGAAGAATCTGTAAAGTGGCGAATTATCGGCCGTTTAGAAGCAGGGCAGTCAATCATGGAAACAGCCACATGTCTGAATATTTCAAGACAGACAGTCTCTAAGCTATGGAAACAGTTTCAAAATGATGGAAGTGTTGTAAGGAGGCCTGGACAAGGTCGGAAACGAATGACAACTGCTTCTGAAGATCGGTATCTGGCATTAACTGCCCGTCGTAACAGAAAGGCTACTGCTCGCCAGTTAAGTTCAGAGCTTGCAGCCGCCACTGGAACTGTTGCATCACGGCAAACAATATACAGAAGGCTTAATGAAAAAGGCCTTTATGCCAGAAAGCCAAGGGTATGTGTTTTACTGTCTTCACAGAAAAAGAGGGATCGCTTTAATTGGTGTAAAGAACATCAAAACTGGACTGAACATCAATGGTCCCATGTTCTCTTTACTGATGAGTCGCGGTTTAGTTTAACTGGTGATTCTAAACGTGTTTACATCTGGAGGGAGTCAGGAACACGAAATGATCCCTCGAACATTGTGGAACGTGACCGTTTCGGTAGTGGAGGTGTGATGGTATGGGGTGGAATAATGATCGATGGACGTACGCCCCTACACGTGTTCAGCAGCGGATCTGTGACAGGCCAGATATATCGGGATGAGGTCTTAGATCCTTATGTAAGACTTTTCAGGGGTGCATATGGACCTGATTTTTTATTTATGGATGATAATGCCCGTCCACATCGAGCAAACCTCGTTGATGAATTCCTTGAAAGTGAAGACATTAAGCGAATACCTTGGCCACCAAACTCTCCTGACCTTAACCCGATAGAGAACTTATGGGACTACCTTGGAAGAGCAATTGCACGTATACATCCTCCTCCTAGAGATGTAAATGCTCTGAAGACGGCATTGCTGGAAGAGTGGAGATTAATTCCCCAAACTGTGGTTAACAATGTTATTTCCAGCCTTAAAACAAGTTGTGATATGTGTGTACAAGTCAGGGGAGATCATATTCCATATTAAATACATAAGACTTAATTCTTTTTCTGAATCATTCCTTTTTTTCTTAACTTTCTATGTCACACTTTATTACCATTTTTATTGTTTCATGCTACAATTTTATATCATATGAGGTGATCTTCAATTTTTTCTTTTGCATTTATGTGTCATCATGTTATGTATGATTCCACGAAAATTCATTAAATTATAAGTCATAGTCTCTGAGAAATCCGTGAATTTATGCATGTAAACATAATTTTGGACATGAGTGTATTACGACCATGTTATGAAAGTTTTAAAAGCCATTATAATTACGTCTGTCACAAAAAAAAATCGGACCTAATAATTAGTATTTGATTATTAGCAAATTAAGAATTATTTTAAAAATTCATCTACATAATAAGCTTTTAAATTGAATTGATGTATATCAATAAATTTAGTTATCCTGTATGCTACTGATTTAACTAGTCATTTGAATGAACCACCAATGTAAGTGTACCACGAGAGATGCCTTCATGGATGGCTTTCTAATGAAAGCCAACTTCTTCATTTGGGTTCAAACCCAGGATGAACTACTCGTATTCAGCAGTCTTTTAACCACTTGGCCACTGGGACCTACTGCTTATTCTGAATTCAAACCATAATTGTAAATGCCATTTATTTTATCAGTCTGATCAGGAGAGTGCACTCTTCCTTCGATGATTTTGCTCAGATTCTGCTTAATATGTATAAATAGCAAGCACATACCTCTAAAAAATAAATAAGTAAATAAAATAGCTGAGAAATCGAGATTAAATTCTAAAACAATATTCATGTCATTAAAATTCCTCTCTTATCAGGAAGTATCTGCATCTCATAGTATCATATGCAGCTACTAATAAAAATTCTGATCAAAATCATGCTGTCTAATTTTTTATTTTATTTGGAGGGAAAAAAATACTATTCATAAAAAGTATTTTATGGGAGTACTGCAAAAAATGAAAGCACTACAGAGTTCTGTATTAAAAGCAGCTTTCTAAGTTCATTCTAATATTATATTCCTATTATTCTATGTTTTTAGATATTTGTATGATAGATTGGATTTATCATATAGTAAACAAATAAAATATACGCATCAGGCACACTGAACAAAGGATAATTTATCACAACTGAATTTTCACTGGAATAACTTTTCTTGAAATTTTCATTAAACTTCATATATTTTTTTCCCTCATTTATCATCTGCAGCATTAAGTACTCCAATTTTCCTCTATTACATTCTTATTCTTTACAGACACAAATTAAAAATAAAAATTTATACATGATAATCATATATTGAATTAGAGATAGACCATGGCTATGCAAATTGTGGAGTGCTGTGCCACATTTATGCTCATATGAGGGCACTACACAATAAATGCATATACAGCTAGTACTGTAGCTGTTGTTAATCAGTTGCTTCAATTGCCAGTATTGGGTAAAACTTCTGATTTAGATGACTTCGATAACGGACAAATAGCAGGCACTCAAAGCAGGGGCCCATTCAGTTTCCCAAACTGTCAGAGTTGGGATTTTCAGCATCAAGCGTACACCGAGAATACATATATGGGGTAATAAAAGCTAGTAATCGGAAAAACTGCAAAGGACAATTGGCCTTGAATGAGTGTGATGCAAGACAGCTCAGCTGTATTGTATATAGCCAGCAAAGGTAAACATTAACTCAAATTACCACCCAGCTCAATCAGGACACCAGTCATACAGTCTGTAAACAAACCATGGGACAACTCACAAATCGTATGGGCTTCGGGAGCCTTAGACCCATAAGAGTACATTACTCAATGTACACCAATGGCTGTACATCTTGCCTGGGCAAACAAACATAGAGAATAGAATCTAGAGGACTAGAAATGAGTAGCATTGAGTGATGAGTCTTGATTCTGACTATTTAAAGCCAACAGGAGGCTGAGAATATGGTGTCAAGCTCATGAAGCCATAGTTCCTGCATGCCAGGTTGGAACTGCACAGGCTATGGCAGCTCAATCATGGCCTGGAGTCTTTTCTTATTGGATGGCAGTGTATGGGATCTTTGGTGCTTGTAACTAACTTTCCTCAGGGTGTCTTGGTATCTAGAGTTGATGGGCGATTATCTCCATCCATTTATGTTGTTTTGTCATTTACACGGAAATAGAATATTCCAGCAAGATAACTGCACTTCTCGCAGATCCCGGTTGCTTACTGCTTGGCTGAATGAGCATTTCTCTGTCATGAATTGGCTGCCTAGAAGCCTTGATTAAAATCCTTTTGAGCACTGGATGTTTTGGAGAAAGGTATGAAAACACACAAACAACACTAGACATCCTTTCTGAATTATGGACATCTCTAGTTGATGTTTGGCAAGCCACTCCTATGGAATGCTTCTGCAAACTTGTTGAACCTATGCCTTATAATGCGGCAGCCGTTATCAATATATCAGGCCCAACTTGACTTGCTATCCCTAATTCACTTCAATGTATATTAGTTACTTGGTGCCAACATTGTGCATTTAAATGTTTTTACAGTAAATAAATTTTTTGAAAAGTATTAAAAAATTACAACAAAACGAATGAAAAATTTTTGTAATGCACTGTGTTACGAATATATATTAAAAAGTAAGATTTTGTAGAAAAAATTCAATCAAAACTGAAAAGCATATATGATGAAATTAAAAATCGACCTACAAATCCAGCTATATATATGCCAAAAATATGAATGACTGTCGAATTTACCTAAACTATCAGGCGAGCTGATGGTGATTATAAATTATGATCTCGGTTCTAATATTAAAATATGATTCTTCTATTCTCTTATACAGTGAAACATACGCAAACAAACAAACAAAAGAAAAAAAAAGGATGCATATTCTGCTAACCTGTAAAATAAGTTATTACTTTTTTAACAATTTGTGGGTAACTGTTCATTTCTTCGTCAATGAAAAGTCCTTCAAATGGAGGAGAGAAAAACTTGGAACTTTCTAAAATGCTGCATGTGGACAATCATCATTCTTTCCTGAATAAAAGGAAAACTTATATAATGATTTACTGAATAATGAAGGAATTTTTGCTATTTCCATGCATAGAAAAAATGATGTAAAGACAATTTTCATAAATTCAAGTGGATGTGAGAAGAAATTTTTAATTGTTATTTTTTATTGCATGGATAAGGAAGTATCCTGGAATAAAGTATGGAAAAAGAGAGAGGGAATCATTTTGCATGGATAAGGAAATATCCTGGAATAGTTGAGTAAAGTATGGAAAAAGAGAGAGGGAGTCATTTTTAATAAACCATTGCTGCTTATCTGGGACTTAAAACAACATCGTCAAAAATCTGTCCCGAAACAATTATCTAAATTATTCAAAACATATTGCATTGCCTATGCTATATGAACAGAACTGAAAATGACAGTCTATAAGGTAGATGGTGATAATATTAATAGTAAAATGGAGGACAATGCCATTCACTTAGGTGTGCAAACAGTAAAGAGAGACTTCCAAGAAATTTTTAAGTCAGATATCAAGAAATTTGATTAACACATTTTAAGATTAAATAAAATTTTAAAAATTCAATTATTTAATTCATATTATTTCTGTGATCAAATTATTTGTAAATAGGTTTGGAACTAATTTTGAAGCCATGACAATAATAAAAATACTGTTAAAAATGCTCAGAAAAAAATGTTCCAAAATTTTAAAAAATTATACACAGAAATGTACAGTATTCTTTTTTCTTTCACATTTTAAATACTTAAAATATTTTTAAGGAATAAATTTTTAATTAAACAACACTAAAAGAATTAATAATACTGCTAAAAGTATGAAGTGAATAAAAATTTAAATTATAATAAACCATTCAGTGCACCCAATGCCATATTTTATATTTGAATGTTTCTACTGTAACTCAGCTGTAAATAAAATTTATTGAAATGTGCAATAAATTAGTACAAAATAAATAAAAACTACTTTCTATTCAGTATTTTTGTAGTATATTTTTTGATTATGTTATTCCTTTATTATTCATGAATGACTTTTTATTAAAAATAAATTTCACTTAATAACATTTCAAACAGTTCTAAAGAGAGATCATAATTAAACAATAATTATCTGATTTGTGTGCTTGATCCCAAGAATTTCTCAAGTAATTTTTGGGCAAATAAGTTACAGATAACCCAAAAATTTACTAGCACAAAGATAGTTTTTATAGAAATATGAGGGAAGAGTATTCAACTCTTCTTTCTATCCTCAAAAGCAATTAGTAAAGTGGTCAGTCAGCTCTTTATTCGTTGAAAATGAATCGTCACTGAAGGAAGATTATGGGAGAAAGTTATAATAATAATAACAAATTTGATTGTATAGTCTATTAACATGAGACTATGCAATCATTTAATGACACATTTCATTGAAATGAATAGTGTTAAATAAAATCCCCATTCATTATATTTTTCCATTTTACTATTTTTACATGACGTTTGAAAAAGAAATTCAAAATATATGCACATTATTTATTGGGTTATTTACATACAAATGAAACGTAAGCATAAAATTATACTTTTGAAAAATAAAAAAAAAAAGATATTTACATCAAATAATTTATCATATACAATTATCATTGCTAGGGAATGAAGATAGTCTGCAGTAAGGTAATAATGGCAAAAAGTTGAAAAACATATCTTGTACATATTATATTGCTAAACCAAAAACAGATACAATGCAGTACATTGATTTATTTTCCCATCTAACTGTACAGCTACCTAAAACAAAAATTATCACAATTAAAATTTTTTTGCTAAATAATACAAGTACTAAATAAAAATTTTGTACAATAAACTATTTTTTAAATAAAGTTGATCAATTGTTATTTACAGAAGATATTTCCTAATATCTGTTTTATAATATTTAATAATATAATGAGTATATTAATTTTTTTAAATAAAGTTGATCAATTGTTATTTACAGAAGATATTTCCTAATATCTGTTTTATAATATTTAATAATATAATGAGTATAATATTAATTTATTATTTTTATTATAGTGTATATTCCTCTAAAATGGGATACGGAGGAGGATATTAACTATAGAGGATAGCAACATGATTCATTAACAAATAAAAAATCATTAATAGGATACTAATAATAAGGATTCCCAACTAGTGGAAAACTTCCTCCCCCCCAGGAAATTTCACTACCTGCCGGAAATTGTTCCGACTTTGACTTAGAAGATTCAAACTGTAATTAAAAGTTTCATCATAAAAAACAGTTAAGGCTTAATTTAAATTACACAACCAAAGGAAAGACTGCCAGAAATTAAATTTAGGCATCATATAAATGCAGCAAAATCAAATAAAATGTTTTCTTATTTACATTTATTAAATATAATTTAAACATTAAAAAAAAATTGAAAGAGTTCAGATTTTAATGGTTACATAAGAAAGCTCTTTAAAAGTTTAATATGATTTTTCAATGGAAATGGCCCTGGTGGAACAAACATTTTATGGGATACTAGATGAAAATACTCTCACACTAACAAGAAAATGCATTATATCTCTAGTATATTTGAAAAACGAAAAAGTACATAACATAATTCTATAAAAATATTTAATGTTTTTAATTAAATAACATGGTTCAAATGCATTTTTATTTAATTCAATCAGATTACAAAGTAAGAAAAATTATATTCTTAAGAACTGCATTCATTTACTGCTTTTAAATAGCTCAGTTTATCAATAAATAACAAGCAGATTACATTCAAAAGAACTGCCAAATGGCAACAGACAAAATAAAAAGTGAAACAATGCAAAATTGTGTTTTGAGACTAATATAAATCAAATATAACAAAAAATCTTAAATTTATGTGCTTCTTCATAGCATACTAAAAAATTTCCAAGTTTTATATTATTTAGAACTCGCAGCTTAAATTTAAAAACAGAAAGACAAAATGATTTTTTTTTTAAACCAATGGCACGCCCTCAGTCGATTTCGACTTGGCCACTATTAAGGCCAGAAGTGGTGGTCTCTTTATTATAGAGGCACCTTATAGGTGGGCCACCTTTGCCTTCTATGAAGAGACGGACTGTTACAACCATGCCTTCTTTCTGGGATTCGAACCCGGGCCCTTTGGTATCGCAGTCAGCACCCCTAACCACAAAATGAACATTCTATTATATAATTAGAGGAAGGGAGAAAGCTGCAGCAATGAAGTTTACGAAGCTTTAATACACAGTCCAGTCACATTAATGTGACCACCACGTACTTTCCATGTCAGAGTTAAATAACCAATCACAGAAGGCAGGTGGCAGCACAGTGCAGTTGAGCGTATATGAAGGGTGTGTGAGGGCTTCGGAAAACATTTCAATCGTTGGCGTAATGCAGAAACGAAGCGATTTATCCAACTTCCAAAAGGGCATGATCATTGGCTTTCGGGCCAAGGGTGGAAGCATTTCCGAAACGGCTGAGTTTGTGAACTGTTCGCGTGCCGCCGTGGTAAAAGTGTACCGTGCATGGCAAAATGGGACTGTCCAAAATCAGCGACGTGGCAAATGTGGTGCACCACGGGCCATAGATGACAGAGGCGAACGACGGTTGCGGAGATGCGTTCGGGCAGATAGACGGGCTACCGTTGAGCAACTGACCACCAAAATGAACCAAGGGGCTACCAAAAGTGTCTCCCAAAGTACTATTCAGCGAACATTGCTGCGTCTGGGCCTCCGAAGCAGACGCCTGGTTCGTGCACCTATGCTGACTGCTGTTCATCGACGGCGAAGGCTAGAATTTGCACGCCAGTACAGCAGCTGGACGTCCACTGAGTGGCGACAGGTTGCGTTTTCGGATGAATCGCGTTTTATGCTCCATCGGACAGATGGACGTTGGCGTATAAGGCGTGAAACCTCTGAAAGGAACCACCCTGCAACCATTGCCGGAACGGTCCAAGCTGGAGGCGGGAGCATTATGGTCTGGGGAATGTTTTCCTGGCATTCTCTAGGTTCACTGATCATTGTGGAAGGCACAATGGATCAATACAAGTACTCTGTCCTTGCGGACCATGTTCACCCCTACATGCGCATTGTTTTTCCTCAGGATGATGGCATCTTCCAGCAGGACAATGCGAGGTGCCATACAGCTGCCAGTGTACGTGCGTGGTTCGAAGAGCACCAGGATGAGTTTACCGTCCTCCCCTGGCCAGCAAACTCACCTGACTTAAACCCAATCGAGCATCTGTGGGACCATCTCGATCGAGTTGTTCGCGCCATGGATCCTCAACCGCGTAATCTAGCGCAGCTGGCCACGGCATTAGAGTCGGCATGGCTCAACATCCCAGAGAACACCTTCAGGGACCTATGTGACTCTCTTCCTGCACGTCTCGCAGCAGTCCGCTCTGCGAAAGGTGGTTATTCTGGCTTTTGACAGATGGTCACATTAATGTGACTGGACTGTGTATATAGGGTATATTTTTTATCTGCATATTATTATTTTATATTTATGTTTATATGTCCACACATAGATTAATAGCTAAGCATATGAAAATACAATATACGTATATTAAATAATAAAACAGTATTTGATTAATATGTCCCTACAAAAAATTAAAAGTGAATAAATTTAGCAGTACTAAGGTGATATATAAAGTATATATATTAAAAAAGCTTTTAATAAAAGATTTAAATGTCAAGCTTTTTACCAGCAATTTATTAAGTGAATTACAGAAAGCTATTGAAACTAGTTTTGATTTAGATTTTCAATGCAAATATTTAATCCACTTTTATTATTTATGAGGATTGTTTTATATGTTTTCACAGTTCATCAAGACAAGCAATGTACAGCTTGGAAGGCTTTTTAAACGTTTAGAAGAATTAATTATGAAATAGTAATTTCTATTTAATTGATGAAAACTTGAATCACGTTATGATTGGCCATTCCATCATGTTACGAACAGATCAAATCAGACCCAAATTACTTAAATTTCATGCTAAAAGGATATCTACCAAATTTTAACCAATTGCAGTCACAGAAAGAAAGTTCTGGATTTGATCTGAGCCATGTAATACCCAATTAAATAAAGCTTTAGAGTGATATCATCTAAAGTATAATCGCTGGTGGGGTAGGGAGACATTCCAACAGTATTATTACTATTATTTTTGACCAGGACATATCTTACCCAAACAAGAGGAATGTTATAGGCAAGCTCAGTGAAAGTACGATTTAACAACTGATTAAGGTCAAATTACGGAAATTCTGTCAGTTAGTAAACACTAACCCATAGTGTAATTCATACTTCCAAACTGCTTACTCAGTTGTAATATCAAAAGGTGATGGTCTTCAGCTTAATTTTCAGATTGGCTATAGGTGTTTACAGCATAAATGGAGGGATAGAGGATCCTTTCTTGCCACTGCCTTTAACTAGGACATGCCCCAGTCTAAGCAGGTGCTTATACCAGTTGAACTACCTGTAGCCTTTATCCAGCTGTGGGTAATTTTTGCTTAAATATATCAGACACTCTTAATTTGACCTTGATTAATTAATGAAATTGTAACAAACCAAGTAGATTTATCACATTACCTCCTATTTAGGATGTGTTGTGTTCTAATCAATGGCATCAATGGTAAAGGTGTTTTTGTTTCTCCATGACTTCAATTTAGTTACCCTGGTAAATTTCTGCTTAGTTCTACTTAACTAGGTGCCATATTGTTGGGTATAGGCCTGGACTTGACCAAGATATGAATCATCTTAGGGGGCGGGATCTGCAAATAGGTTGATACGAACTGAAATTATCCACTATAAAAGTTTTATATTAACTCAATGATGGAAACAGGATGATCCTACAGAAAAACGAGAGAACTTGTTTTTACTCCTATCTTGTCAGAAGTAATTTTAGAAAATCTTATTTAAGCTCCAAACAGTCATTTACATTATCAGGAATGTTTTAACAGTTGTCAAAGTCCTTATGTAATTATTCTGTTTAGAAATCTAATAATTTACAATGAGTGGAGCTATTTACATAGTTTAAGTTGTAGCAAGCAATAAAATTCTACATATGAGCGAAACACATATTTATGATTATGAAATAAAAGCACCATACAAATCCTTTGGCACTAAGCAATGGTGATGTGAAATCAGGATGCCTATTCTATGATTCTTGGATCTCATCTATATAGTGCAAATAATATTGATTAAAAAAAGCTGGTATTGTTTACTGCTGCTAATGTTAGCGAGAAAACCATTCTGTGGTCCTCGGTTGATGTGCAGTCCAGTTCATTTGATTTCATTAAGAGATGATAAGTCTTCATGCAGCTTTAGACCAATGAGTAACATAATTTAAAGTAACCAGCGGCTTAAGATCTAGGAATATTTGCTTAAGCTCATGATGGTAAAAATATTAGGTGCATTTTTCTCCCATCATTTCGTCGTGCACATGTGAGTGGTGTAGCTAGAGCTTTACCACTCATGGGTGGTTGCCTGAATTTACTGTTGATATACAAACAAATAAGTAAAAAAAAAGTCAGAATGACATATAGGGAAATAAATTTACGTTAATTTTTGAAGAATAATTTTAAATCCAACATTTTAAAATTACGGTATTATTTTGCTAGGTTTTTGTTCTCAAAACCCTCCATGCCATCATAAAAGTCTACTTGATTGCTCCAGTTTCTGTAATGTAGGCAGAAAGGAAGAAAGATTTCTTAAAGGCATAAACATTTACTGTTCTTAAATATTCCTTAAATGCAAAACAAACATTTACAGTTTCAAAATATTTCCTAAGTGATTTTTATTTAGAAAAATCTTCTCACAACCAGCAGCGCTTAGAGAAATCATGGAAAAAGTTCATAATAGTATTGCAATATTTAGAACTTTATTCTAGAGATTATATTTTAGAATAAACTACAAAAATTTAAAAGGACCACCTTTACACGTAACATGAGAAACTGCTCTGCTAGCCAGTAGGCTGACTGACTGGTAGACAAAATTCATTTGCTATAGATTACTGATATGATCCACACATAAAAAAGGACAAGGCACAAAGTACCTGAAATTATGACATTGTTTGGTACACTGTCTGGCATTGTTTGATATATGTATAAGTGTACGGGATCTAAGAAATCCTCTGAATTTAAACTGATACTATATGGGATACATAAGTTACTTCGAGGAAATTTTTTGTATGATATACTGTTTATGTGAGCTTATATATCAAGTTTTAATGAAAATTTCCTGCTACCGCAAATATCATCTGCACAAAAAGTTCTTGTTGCTGTGTTTATATCGTCAAATTTTGTCAACCAGTTTTCGCCATTTGAATTGCTTTAGAACAGTGTACAGCTTTAGGTACTAATGTTGTATCATATGACATTGTAAAGGTTTGGTACGGAAAATTCAAAAACAAGGACTATGACATTCAACAAGCAGAGCACTGGCTGGCCTACTGATGTTTATGAGGCTTGCCTGCGAGAATTTATGGAAGAAGATCAATATGCAACCACTCTAGAGTACTCTTAGGAGTAAGATTTTAGTGCTATGTCCATTAGTTGCGCTATGCATTGCCTAAACTTGATGTACAAGTTCAATTGCTGGGTGACACATGCGCTGACTCAAGCAGATAAGGACAGACGTGTTTGAACCTGCATTAATCTGTTCGAATATCAATGCAAGGACAAAACTCTGAACTGGATTGTCACTTGTGATTAAAAGTGGATTTACTTCAACAACACAGTTCAAAAAGGGGGTTGGTCTATGCCCGGTGAGCCTGTTGGCAGCAGAGCAAAGCGCAACTTGACTAAGAAAAAGATCTTACTTTACTACTTACCTGGTGGGATTGCATGATATTATCCACACAGAGTATCAAGAAAAAGGTTAACCTTATTCCAGATACTCTATGTGGATAATACCATACCCCCTTGACAGCAAGATGCTACAGGTGTACAGAGAGATGCTAATCCATGTTGACGCTGCTGTCAAGGAAAATCCTCGAACTGAGTTCTGGAAGTATTGTTCATAAGGTAGTTGACTGTTGCATTTTAAAATTAACTTAATGTTTGTTGCACATAGATTAGTTAAGACTTCTTAAATATCAATTGAAAATATGTGGTAGAAAAATACTTTGTGGAAGATTAGAAAAATGTAATTTTTTATATCGTAAAGTGAAATATATACGTATTTCATTTTAGAAAAAGTACAAAGAGCCTAAACTATCTTTCTTTCAGTATATTCCTGTTTTCTGAATGTGGCTCCAAAAACTCTCTCAGCTCATCACATATTATTATGACAATAAATTTGGCAATCTAAATTATGCAATACAGACATTTTTGGGAGGAGCAAATGCATCATCATGTTTTTGGTAAATTAAACACGAGAGATCTGTGACTATATCCTTCGCTTAAATATGAAAAAGTACGCAGCAAAAACATAGAGAGCTGTGATCAACTTCCTACTACGAACTGCACAAATCTGACAGACAACGTGGCAAACATATTCCCTGCATTTTCTACTAATTCTGTATATGTAGAATATGCAATGCTGGATAAAGCTGGGTTTCGTTAGTAGCAATGTCTGGTGACCAGCAAACTAAAGACGATTCTCGGGTTGTAGAATAAGTGCATAGGTTCTTAATATGAGGTCTTTCCTAAAGCATTTGGAGCTTGGAAATATATCGTAACTGACAGGGTTTCATAACTCTGTAGTTAGTTCGAACTCCCGGATGCAGGTTAGTTATAAAAGGCTTGGTTATTTGCACGGCCCTTTCTCACAGACGCAATATAAGTCTACTCCCTGTGCTCTACATCAAAAAGAGTAATAGGTTTTGCTGTTCCTTATGAAATGCTCCCAAGCTAATGTCAACCACTAGATTAAAAAAAAAAAAAAAACTTAAAGTGACTAGTCAGATATTCAAAGGCTTTGGTACTCTTCTATTATCAGTTATATATAAGAACCATTATATATAACTGATAATAGAAGAATAACCATTATATATAACTGATAATAGATAATATGATCTATTATCAGTTATATATAACCACTCCATCCACACTGTTATTGACGTTATGCCTAGACGTGTTTCTTCGTGCATCGCTGTCCGCGGTGGTCCTACATCCTACTGAGCCGACGCCTTTCTCGCTCTATATTCTGAATATCATTTTGAAATAAAAATCACGTATTGCTGCTTGCTGTCTCTGTCTTTTTTCCAAATTTCATCACTTTCTGAACACTCCTTCTTGGTGTTGCATTTTCAATATCGAGCAGAGTACGATTATTTGTCTGTGCATACATACACACATATATGCACATACATATATTTTTGAATATGACCCCAATAACAGAAGAGTACCAAGCTGTCTTTAGTGACTTAAAGGATTAACTTGGATTTTGTATTTTGACTGTAGCATTAACATTTCTTTGGTGGAAAGATATGCAGCAACTTGCAAATGCATTTGCAACCATTACAAAGACTGAGAAGTATATGACAGTTATCCAAAAAGTAGATTACATGGAAAACAGAGATTTTACATGAACATCATTTACAGTTGAGTAAAGTATGTTAAGAGAAACAAAAATACTTTCTGGTCTTAATTTTGAAAGCTCAGACATATATAAAAAATTAACAGAACTGTAACCAACATTATTTGAATGTTGATAGAGAACTGTGTTTTAAATTTTTACTTAGATGTTTACATAGCAACAATAAAGCGAACCTGAAAAAACCTGGTGAACGCATCCTACTTCTAAACAAAAAATTCAGTTATAAATGAGACTTTTTATGAAACCTCAAATTTCTGATTAAGGAATGGAATTACTCTAATCAACAGAAAAGACGACGCATCTACTGGCATTAGAATGTCAAGACTACTAATGACAATTCTTTCAAAATATAGTTTTTTAAATTTCCATCTGAATTTTTACCATGCTTCACATGTGCTATAGGACTCTACTTTTCCTAACTTGAGAAGAAAAATATTATAAAAAAGATGTTATTTTAGTGGCCAATGGGAATATTATATTGTTCTTCCAGGAGGCTAAAAATAAGAATAATTCAGTATGTGCTCTGTAAGTGCCTTATGGACTCCATTACACACCTGACCCTGTCGGTGCTCTCCTGTTAGGCAGGAGACGCAGGCTCAGCAAACCTCAGAGGCCATAAGTAATGATTAACCCTGTGCCCCAAGCAACCCAACCTATGAGTGGCAAATTAAATAAGGATTTCCCCACTCACATCAAAAAGTATGGAAACTATGAATGCAGCGTAGACTGGTCATCAAATTTGTCACCTCCTGAACATGTTTTCATGGCCCTCCAGAACTGAGACTGTCAGAGTACAGATCTAGCTGCTACAATAAAAGCCTTGGGGGGGATTTGAGGACACTAAAAACTCAAGATCTTAATACTATTACTTGTCATCTCTGCGTAATATTAAGCTTCTTCTTCCCAAGTTATTAGAATATTTATTATTATCAGTTTCTGTTTTTCATGAAATAAAGTTTTTTTTATTTTACACAGTGCTTATTAAATTAAAAGCAAACTGTATTAGTATACAATATTTTATTACAATGTAATATTACACATACTTTAAACTTCCAATTCTAAAAATGAGTTAAATTTCACTTTATTAAAAAAGTGAGTTTGATATTAATTTAAAACAACAAAGAAAAAAACGAGGTGTAATACATGAATGGAAAAGTAATCTCTATTCTGGTGATTGGTAATTAAAAGCAGAAAGAAGGTTATTATTATTTTCTTAAGATAATAAATCAATTCCATGTTTAAAAATGTAATCAAACACAGAAATAGAAAAATGTAGCTGAAATACATTCTAGTAAATGAATACAAACCATCTGTAGTATTATCCCAGTAACATGAACTTGCTGTATGAAAACCAGCTCCATTCTTTTGCATAATGACACAAGTAGCTGAAAATGTACAATATATATTTATAATACTTAAGAAATTTGCATAAATAATGAAAGGTATGTTAGCTATGGTGCCTTAACTCACCAATATATTTAAAAGGCTTGTTTAATTCTTTGAGATTAGTTAAAATTTGTTCCACAATTTTATCTGCCCACTGCTTTACTTTATTGTGTTGATATGTATTTCGTTCAATTACCTCTTCAACAGCCTATGAATGATTAAAAAAAAAAATTAGTCAACATAAGTATCACAAAACAAACATTTTAAACATAATTAAAACTGTTTTTTCCTTTGATAAAATTCAGCAGCGTATTTCTTCTCTTTCTCTTAAAAAACAGGAAGGAAACTGGTTTATTACACATGAGAAATACTTTTATAGGTACTTTACTATTGACAGGCATATTGGCTAGGTAGCTCAGCTGACAGAACTATCTTTAAAATTCCCTTAGCAATAGTGTTTGATTTCCCCCCCCCCAAATGTCGACTCACAGGGGGCATGCTAAGTGCTGCATGAATGAAGGATAGTATGCTGATGAAGAAGACAAATATAGTTTCTACATTTTACTAGGTTACTCCAAAGGAATCTAGCTGTATGTATGAATGTAGCATCATCATGCTAAATATCAGGGGTCAGGTTACATGTGTATGAATTTACAGAAGACAGAACTTTCTCTACAGGGGTTAGCAGTAGCTGCCTTGTCATGGGAAATTTCCATGCAGCAAAGAAAATGAAGCACTTGTGCAGAATAAGATAAATTATAAAAAGGGAGAGCTAAGTTTAATTTATAGTCTGAAGATGTAACACAGGAGATAAAGATGGATTAATAAAATTGAAACACTGTTAACAAGATTCCATGCCACGAATGACTATGAAGTGCTTAGTCACATACAATATAGAAAGAATACAAGGTGTAATTATATTGTATGGATATCAAGTAATACAAAGTTAAACCATAAATAATATATTAAGAGTAACAAACAATTAACTCAGTTACTTGAATTGAAATAACATACATTACACAAAGAGTAAATAATACATTAAGTAAGACAATGAACGTAATAATTTAAAGAAAACATACTAAAATTAATTAAAATACATTAACTTATATAATATACAATTACCAAAAATACTTGGAACAGGAATGAGAACAAAAACTGTATACAAGGCATATAGAGACCGAATTAGGAACATTTGCTGGCAGAAGTTAGCTTAGTATTACATTATACTATTTGATATGTTGCATGCAATACTGATGCAGTCATGTGTGCATTTCATAATGGCGTAATTTTTTTAAAGTATCTTCACGCCATAAACAGATATGTTTCATTGCTGGCTGTAAAAGATGATTTATTACATCTCTAAAAGTGAACACATAGTGATCCAAGTCACAAGCCACTTCGTTTGGTACTTTTCAAGTCATCCAAAGCAATGCAAGTAAGTAATGAAAAGAACCATCAGAAACTGAATAAAGTGAGCCACTTCTTATGAGATGATTTAATTTTAGAAAAAACCTGTAGACTCTTCTCTACTTCACATAGATGTTAACCATTATTTCAGGAATTCTCTTTTGAGCTCTTTTATTAAGAACAAGCCCCAGGAGAGTCATACCACATATGTAAATGTAGGGCTCGATGGCTGTTTTCTTGGCTCTTACATCAAAATTAATCATTTTTCAAAATGAGAGGAAAAATGGAACTTGTAATTTTTTTGACAAGCTGTAGTAAAAAATAGAGGAATGTAAAATTATTTACATATAATCATATGTATTCTTTCTGCATGTAGTTATTTGGAGGTTAATTCAAAATATTTAAATTATTTGAAATGAATGTCAATCACCAAATTTAATATGTAGTTGCTAGTACATTTGAATTACAATATATAACCAACAGGAATTTGTTACAGATAGAAAATTAGCACCAGAAATTTGAATTTTTCTTTTGTATTATTATTTGCTTATCTGTGTTTTTAGAAGTATTTGGTAAATGAAATTTGAAATTAAGCTAAAATTTAATTCAAAATTTTGTTAAAAAGATCTGGCCCCCATCAGCTTTAAGGGCATGTGTGCAGCTTGCATGCAGCTTCAGACCACAGTATACAAGTTAAGAGAGTTCTATAATGGCATTACAAATCTCGGCTAATCTCCCATAAGCGGAGTAAGTTGGAGCCAAACTATTTTGGCATCAATGAGAGCACTAAGATGTGATTTTTAAATGTAGACAGAATAGTAACTTTTAAGTTTTGCAGTAGCGAAATGCCGTTATTTTATGTAAACAGAATAGTAAAATAAGATGATAAAATACTAGATAAGTAAAACAAATTCCATCAGCTTTGCCAGTAAAAACATAGTACTATCTACGTAATTGATGATAAAATAGTATAATGCATAATAAAATAATAAATTGCATAACACTTCCTTGCATAACTTCCGGAAACCACAACCAAATCAAAATCGTGCGAAATTAAAAACTCTCGCTAAGTTCGATTTTTCTAAAATTCTAAAATATTGCCCTTAGTTGAATACTGGATAGTTGTGCTTTAACAGCATTTTAAATCGAGGAAAGTGTCACACTTTAAAAATGTAAATCAGCTAATTTTATCAGATAAACTGCTTCACACTCTGGAAAAAGAAGCAACTTTAACAACATGGTAACAAATGGTTTAAACCTGTTGTCACCTAGCTGGGCATGGAGGTTGACTTAGGGCAATCAATTGACAAAAAATTTACGCAATTATAATAAAATATCGTACGGAAAAAATACATTAACTGTTCTCCTGTCAGACATCAAGTGTTCAAAATGTATTTTTTTAATGTATTGACAATCATTCTTCAAATATCCTAATTAAAAAGGGTTATTTGTAAATGAGCATACTGAATGCACAAAAACTAATGATTTTTGTTTCAACTGCCTGGGAAAACAGTAAGTATAAACTTGTAAATCAAAACATTTACACAGTCTTTATAAGTATCAGCCCCATGTAACCTTGCATTTCTTGAATGAATAAAAACAAAAATTTACAGACTGTGAATGTAAATTCTTCTGACACCAACATGCTTTCCCTTGCAACTACAGAGTACATTCCCACAGTAAATAAACAAGGAAATCAAGAATACTTTGTGGTCAAGAGTACTTCCCTTACAAACTCAAAGGCAGTAACTGCTCAGCACTTTTGTTTGTATTTGACAGTATGGGAAATAATGGATAAAATCAATGGGATGTTATGTCTGATGTTAATGCTACAAATACCAATATGGCGAATAATTTTAAATTTAGACACAGAATTTTGGGTTGTTCCTAGAATAATGGATCTGACCTTCTTTAAAAAAAGGCTTGATATTTGTTTTCCAGAATTAAATAACCTTACAGGTTTTGATACCTCAGGTCCTACTGGTTACTATTAGGAGCTGAAAATTTCTACAAGATTTTAAAATCAAGCAAAATTTATATATATAATGGAAAATTAATATTACAAAATATGGTATTTGGGCTTTTAGTTGCTGGTAGTGTGCCAACAGTAGTTGGGAATAATACACATTATGGGACTGATAATAATTGTACTGATTTAGGTAAAATTATGCAAAAATTTTGAAATCGAAAATATAGAATATGATAAAATAAAAAATATGGAAACTCTTGTGAGCAGCATTTTCAAAAATCCCATACAAGAGATAAATACAGGCAGTACAATGTAGAAATGTTTTTAAAGATAATCCAGCCAGCTTAGGTGAACCAAAGTAGATAGCTATGATAAGATTAAATTCTCTTTGGGCATGGTTAAGAGAGCTTCTGACTACATACAAGATCTGCATGGATGAATATATGAATATGGGACACATGGAAGAGGTTAAAGAAAGACAAGAACCAGATATAATTTACTATCTGCTTCATCATGATGTTGTTCGGAGAGAATCTATTTTCATGCTTTTAAGAGCAATTTTTAATGTTTCAGCATTAATATCAAATGGTAACTCCTACTCCCTTCTGTATAACAGTGGATTGATTCAAGAAGACTTACTTGCAATAATGTTACACTTCAGAAAGCATTTATTTGCCTTTGTTACCAATATCAAGAAGTATTGAATGATTTAAATCGATTTCACGCACTTCCTAATGGTTGCACCTGCATTTTTATCAGACACATACAGTTGAATCCAGTTAATTGCACCACCGGATAATCGAACCATCTGCTTTTTTGGACCAAATCCTAAATAACTGAAACAAATCCTATGTACATAAGCCTATTATTATTCATTTATTTGGATCAAAATTCCGTTTAATCGGACCAAAAAAATGTAAGAGTGAATAAGAAACAGAAGCCAAGCCGCATACAGCAGATGTACAGGTGGTCCATAACATATAGGAGGATCTGCAGCTGCGCTACCCTGGAGAATGCTTTATCAAAGGTCAGGAATTCCTTAAAGTGCATGACAAGAGCAAAACCAGTGGGAGGTGAACATACACACAATTTTCTTTGACCTTTCTTAAAACAGAGCCATCAGTAGCCGCTAGAGAGGTTATTGGTCCCACTGCGTCTCTGATTTTTGAGGAAATGAACAATAGAGCGTCCGTCTTCACCTAAAGGAATTCCCGCCTGTCAATCATGATTAAAGTTTACACAAGAAAGCTATCATTTCGCCACCCTTTTAGGATGATTTTAGTGCCAAAGCTTTGAATGGTGAGCATTTTATCTCCCTCTTGACCCCAAAACACCAAGGTTTCTTCAAACCACTTTAGTCAGTGAACTGTGCGTGTGTCCTGTCTCCCCTGCCAAAATGCCACGACGGGACTTGACGTTAGGCGAAAAAACTGGCTTCCTGGATAAGATCAAGCAACAACCATGAAACACTTAGTCAGCATTTATTGGTGGAAATTACCATATTGGCAAAGACTACAAATTCGCACTTGATAAAACAAGACAATGAGCTGTGAGAATAATGGGCACAATGTGAAGGATGAGGAGGAACTTCCAAAAAACAGAAGCATAAAGGCAAGGATCCAGATGTCGATGAGGCCCTTAATGAAGGGTTTCCCATTGTTACTGGACGAGCTGTGTGAGCAAGTGGCCCAATGTTAAAATGCAAAGCAGAACTCACTAAAAAGCTGGGCCACGATGACTTTAAAGCTACGGACGGTTGGTTGTCTCGATGAAAATCTAGACATGACATAAAATTCAAGAAAGCACATGGCGAGAAAGAAAGTGCTGATAGAGCAGGCGCTGAAGAATGCAAATCAACAAAACTGCCCGAGCTTCTTAAAAATTTTTGAGCAGATGAAAATTACAATGCTGATGAAACTGGGCTCTATTATCGTGCTACACTGGACGGCTTGTTAAATTACAAACATGTTACACTCTCCGGCTCCAAAAACGCGATGGATCTCGTAACTGTCTTGAGCTGCTCAAACATGTTAGGAACAGGCAAGAGGAAGCTGTTGGTTATAGGAAAACAGAACTAAGGCTGCTTGCTTTAAAAGGACTTAGGATGGACAGTTTACCAGATGTGTATCGTGCTCACAGAAATGCGTGGATGACCCCTGAACTTTTTAAAGAATGGCTGAAGGATTGGGACAGAGAGCTACAACACCAGTCGAGAAAAGTGCTGCTGCTTCTTCTTCACAGTTGTGCAGTACATCCTCATTTAGATTTCTTGAAGAATATCCGGCTGGAATTTCTAACTCCCACGACAACAGCTTTGGTACAGTTAATGGACATGGGCATCATAAAAAATTATCCTTTATCGTGCAAGGTTGGTTAATTAGATCCTTGAAGTAATTGAAAAAAGTTTGCTGACCTCATCGTCAAAAGCCAGCGAAGTCAGTGCAAAGATCAGCATCTTAAAAGCAGTTACATTTGTGGCCAACAGCTGACGAAAAGTGAGCAGTCAGACAATTCAGAACTGTTTTTCTCACTGTGGCTTTAAGCACTTGGTTTTGGAGATGGATGTGAACATACTCACTGAAAGAGGAAATGATGATGGACATGTGAAACTTCCAACAGGTACAAAATCGCGAAGAAGTTTTATCCATCGACAACGAGCTTCAATGCTACGATGAAAATGAAGATTATGACGCTGCAATCGTTGCAGCAAAACATACGACAGCATCGGAAGACTAAGAAAGTGATGATGATGATGATGATGATAAGTTGGTGCAAGTGACAACACAGGATACGAGGAAATGCATTGAAACTTTGCGTCAGTATTTCATGCAGGAGGGAGTTGAAGGCAGTCCCACTGCTGCGTTAGATGTTTGTAGCGATTTCGTTCACGTGTAATCCATCAAGAGAACGCGGCAGATCACATTGGATAAGTTTTTCAAATGTTGACTGTAGCTTCATAAGAGCTTGTTTTTATTGTGCTTCGCATGCTGAGTATCGTAGAGATCATTTCTTAAAATTTGTTTCTAAATTAATTTTCTCATTGAAAAAAGTTCAACTGTAGTTCTTGTTTGTATGTGTATATTTGCCATACGTGTGTACTGTACAATAAAGGTCATAATTACATTTTAGTACATGATTTGCATGTGCATTTATTGCTTGCTACATATAGCACGTCCCGTCTTACAACATAGGACAGGTTTGTGTAATTGGACCAGCCGGTTATTAGGATCAACATGATCGCTTCCCTATGTGGTCCCATTAACCGGAATTGACTGTGCATAGAAGGCATATTCACGGAAGCTTAATAAATTAGCCCAAAAGCTTCATGACAACTAATTTTGCTTTTGGATCAAGATGTCATGGCCTTATATAAAGATTCTGCATACATCCCCTTTGAAAAATAAAGTGTAAACCTGAGAAATATTCCTTTCTTAATCCTGATACTAATTTATACACTACATATATTATGGAAACTCCAAAATGACTGTTTTTGCTTCAGTTTCAAACCAGATTTAAAAGATGTGTATATAAAAAGACTAATTTTGTAACAGTAATGCTAAAGCAAAAATAATTGAAGTGAAAACTGAAATAAAGCAGTCATTTTGTGGAAATTTCCAAAATTATTATTTTTGCTTCACTTTTACACCAGATTTAAAAGATGTGTAAATGGGAAATTCTATCACAAATTGCAAGACCATTTAATCCACTTTTGGGTCCTCTTGTGACAAAGGCAAAGATTTTTATGCAGAAGACGTGACTGCTGAAATTAAACTAGAATGAGACGCTACCAAAATCGAGAATGGCATGAATTTATTCAGTCCCTTTTAAACGTGCCTAACATCTTCATTACATCTTAGTCCAAAATGCTGTTGAGAGAGACTAACATGGCATCTCTCATGGCTCAGTAGTTATTTATTGTAATTCCACATTAGCAAAAGCAATACATCAATGATGTTATGCAGTAAATCTCATGTCTGCCTCCTGAAGAAGACTACAATACTTAGACTTGATCTCTGAGGTAGATCTCTAGGCTAAACTAATGCATCAAGTATGATCATCATTGAAAATGGAACTTAGTGCTATTCATCTCTGCAGCAACTCTATGATTGTACTGTCATGGATTAAGAAAAAACAAATATTTGTTGCTAATTGAATTTTTAAGATACAAGATTAATGATAAAAAGATGAAAAATTGTTTAGTAAAACCATCTTAGTAAGAAAAACGAACATTGATATGATGACTGAAGAAAAAACAGGGGGGAAAAACTGATAAATGTATGCCAGCACTAAGGCTGCAACGGAAATTCTAAATGTACACTACTATGCTGATTTAAAAAATGTTGTTATTTTGCTGTTGAATTGTAATGGTGTAAGTGCAAAGAAAATTATGCCTCACAATAAAGATGAAAAGAAAAAAAAAAGTTTTAGTCAGAAGATACAAGATCTTAGTAAAATTGAGCAGTGGCATGACATTAGTTCAGAAGTAAACACATCTGATCTCATATCCAGAAATATGGATTCTCAAAATTACAATTAACTGAACTGTGGTATAATGAACCTGACTTCCTAATGAAAGATGAATATCCTAAAAGTTATACCCGAAGCAGCAACTAAAAGGGACACTGACGAACATGTATTGATCCTGAATCTGTACATGCTCGACTCTAAACGTGAATAACATTATTAATGATTTATTGATATGCAACAATAAGTATTTTAAATTAATTTGTATTTTAATTTTTTATCTCAGATTTTACAGAAATTGTAAGCACATACTAAAGAAGGTAGGCCCATTAAAAACGGAAGAAATCATGTTTGCTGAAGAAAAATCTTTTAAGGCTAGTGCAAAGTGAGTATTTCATAAATGAGATAAATAATCTTAGAAAATAAAGTATGGGTCCAGAGGATAGTGCTGTGAAGAATATTAACCCTTTTATTAATAATGTTGTATTGCTTACAGTAGAAGACAGGTTACATAACAGTAGTTTATAAGAAAAACTTTAATATTATTCTGCCTTCTAAATATAATTAACAGAGCTAATAGTTAATTATTATCATCTCAAATACCTACATATGTTGGTTCTCAATCCTTATTATATCATTTGAAATAAAACTTTTGATTGTAAATGGTAGAAATTTTGGTACTTACGTACTATGACGACTACCTTGGCGACATTTGGAGATAAAAATCTTTATTGGCATTTTTTAGTTTATGTTTATAAATTAAATAAAAGAACTTCATCAAAGCAAATTAATTTAAATTCTTTTAAAAATGAAAGCCCCAATTATAAAAGAACAAAAATTTAAAATACTAAAATCCTGAATATATATATATATGTATACATATAAAAAAATGATATACCAAATACGAATAGAAAAAATTAATCATTTTTAATTTTACTACTGTAAATGATAATTAACAATTATTAAACTTACTTCTGAATAAGCTTCAGTGAAAGTTACATAAATAAATTATATTTTTGATACATAATATGCGTACAAATTTTTAAAAAATTGAGAGGCATTTAGCGTTAACTTTAAATAACAGATGGCAGCACAATATAGTTAACTTACTTAAACTGGTTAAAAGAAAATCTTCCTCATTTGAAGGAAGTTGAAAAATGTTGATATCCATGCTGAAAAAATAATCGCAAAAAGTTTCATGTGTTTCACCTAAACGTAATAATCGGCGTAAATGTAGCAAAAAAAGCTGTGGTAATAGCAAATGCGGGACTAGTGCGAGATAATACTCTTTATTTCAGCGCCCTCTATAACCTATATTAGGGTTAACCTTTTTTTAAAGCCGCCCAACCGGTATAGTGGTTAGCGTCGCCGATTGCCGTGCCGAAGGGCTCACGTTCAAATCCCGCTTATAACCAATGTTAGGCTCAACCTGTATAACATACAAAGGTCGCCGGATTTGGCGAGATATCTAGGTAGTCGTCATAATACGTAAGTACCGAAATTTTTGTAGGAAAATAGTACTACATAATTGTTTACTATGTTCCAAGGTTAAAAGCAGGAACATTGGAAAAAAAAAATATGGGTTATTAAGGACATGGAACAAACAAAAATTTCCTTTTTAAGTAACTGGAATGGACTTTTGCAATCTTTTCTCTAGTAAATATACAAACCAGGAAAAAGTTGTTTTTCAGAAAATTTATGTATGCATATTTATTTGTTTTGCAACTAAAATCATAACTTCTTTCTTCATTGAAATACCAAAGAGAATCATTTTGAGACAAGGTAACCATGTTATTCATTGATAATGGAAAATTTTTTGTTGGAGCTAGTAGTGAAATTAAAAAAAAAAAAAAAAAAACTGCACAATTGAGTAGTTAAACCAAACAATGTTCTTGTACTTTATTTAGCATCTGAAGAAACAAGCTGGAGTTTTCTCTTTTCCACGGCTCTTACTTTGTGGGTCTTTAGAAGGCAGATGCCTTCTAAAGACCCACAAAGTAAGAGCCGTGTCTTTAGAAGAGCCCTGTCTTTAGAAGGCAGATGCCTTCTAAAGCCTTATTGCCAGAATTGTTTGTAATTTGAAATTAATGTATTAAGCATTTTAACTACGTAATTATTCAAAATGAGGGAATGTTAAACATCTGTCTTCTTTTACCAACAACTGCTCATTTTTTAATTGGTAAACCTCTCATGCATTAATTGGGCCTGATCTGACAAATCTAAATGAAAATCAATTACAGACTTGGCAAAAAATCAAGAGCATTTTTCATTCCATACGGGAAAAAATGGAGTAATGACTACACCTACACCTCAAATTACACGATTTGGTTTTACATGGTTTAAAAATTAATGGATTTCAAAAACTTGGTAAAATTGTATATTTGGCTGCATATACACAAATACATATATCTGAAGTCTTTTTTATATCTCATTCCTTTGGTAACACTGGTAGCGACAACAAGGATGAGCATTTCTCGTGTTATAAAAGGGGGAATCAACGTAGTATGTATACGTATTTCAAAACAGTAAAGCTATTTGGTTCATGTGAACTAGTGCAGTATCAGTATTTTAGCAGCAAAGCTTACATAATTTTTATCTACATATTTGAATACTTACTGGTTAAGTTTTCAACATTTATATTTTTTGTGGCATTTTTTAAATTTAAGATATTTGGGAACAGCGAAAACCGTAAATTTTTTAAGGTTTTATAATGCCAAAAGATGTGAAAAAATCAAATAAAACAAGAAGTTATTTCTTTAAAAACAAAAATTAAAATATTAGATCATCTACCTAATAGAGAAAAAGTAATAAATGTTGCTAAATTTTACTACAAGAATGAAGACAAAATATGGACAATTAAAAAAATAAAGACTCTACTAGGAAAAAAAAAAAAGCAGCTGGGACTTGCAGCAGTAACAGCACAATTTCATATGTAAGAGATGACACAATGGAAAATATGGAAAAGGCATTTGTGATATGGATGAAAGAGCAAAATCAGAAACGGAATCCAACTGATATTAATGCTATCACAAACAAGGCTTTAAAGATTTATAAAGCACATAAGAATCAGTCACCATCGACTTCGTGAGATAAAGAAAGGTATCTTTTTCCACAGGTCATGGTTGGTTTGAGAGATTTAAACAAAGACTTTCTTCACATAATCTAAGATTGAAAGAAGAAAGTGCACTTGCTAATTTGGATGCAGCACAATAATATCCAGCAAAATTTGCTGAAATGAATGCTGCCAACTCCTACACTTTTGATCAGATCTTCAATGCTGAAGAGTCAGGGTTGTTCTGGAAAAAAATGCCTGAAAGAACCTATTTAGCTAAAGCTTGCAAATCAGCTAGTGATCGTAAGGTAGCAAAAGTCGCATAACAATTCTTCTCTGTTGCAGTGCTTCAGAGGATGAAAATCAAAAACACCACGCTCATTTAAAGGTATAAACATAAATAACCTTCCCTTTACTGGATGGCTATTAAGAAAGCATGGGTCACTGCTATAGCTTTCAACGTATGGTTTCATAATATAATTGTCCAAGATAACAAAAATTATTTAAGTAAAAAGGGATTGCCTTCTAAGGCTCTTCTATTAATTGATAATGCATTTTGTCACCCTCAAAATTCACAGCACAAAAATGTAGAAGTTGTCTTTTTACCAAAGAATACAATTATTCCTTGATCTAAAGGCTGTAATTTCAGCAAATTACAGCCTTTAGATCAAGAACTAATTTCAATTTTAAGGCATTGTATATCAATCTTCAGGTATATTTTAAAACAAATGGAGAATGATGAATCTCTTACTCTTGTGGATGCTTGGAAAAAATTTACAATCTTAGATTGTGATAAGCATGTTGCACTGCCATAGATTAAACAATCAATGCATGCTGGAAAGCAATTATGGCCGGATGCTGCTAAAGTTGAGAATGATAGATTACCATTAAAGCATGAATATTCTCAGATCACTAAATTGGTCCAAACTATAAGAGAAGGTTTTAAGGATTTAACTAAGGCAGATATTGAAGAAATAATGGCTGATGAACTAAATGAGGATGAGTTAGTTAACATGATTCATGAAACAAATAAACATGATGAAGAGCAATCTTAACCAAGTTGCATTCACAGCAACAGTCATCAGCGTAGTACCTGAATTGAGAAGGTAATTAGGCAATAATTTTTTACAATACGACAAGAATGCTGATTGAGCTCTCTGATTCTAACAGGAGCTTAGTAAATGTTTAAATCATTATAGGCTTACAAAGAAAAAAAAAAAAAGACAACTGTTTGTTTATTGAAGACTAAAACTAAGCAATTAAACGTCAAAATACATACATAAAATTTTAAAATGACGAATTATACAAATATTGAAGCTATATCCTTAAACAGCCAATACCTTTATTCTGACAAACTACGAAGATCAGACCTAGCCAAGTGCATGCAGAGATGAAAACTATAAAATGTTGAAAAATGAGCTAAAAAATGTTATATAGAATTAGTGATTCAGGCTTTATAGTTGCAAATTTGTAAACATAAGCCTTTAAAGATTTGACCTTGAAAATTATATTTAGCATTATGTATAATTGGTTTTAATGCAATGCCATTTATAGAACATTTCAATAATATACACAGTATATTAAAAAAAAGTTATTATTTTTTTAATTACATTTCATACAGAATGCTCACAAATAATAATAATAAAAAAAATACATGTAAAAAATAGTTTGCAGAAAATAAATGTTAAATGGGATTAGAAAATGTAAAAAGGTTTTCTTCCTTTAGCTTATACTTACAGATTTTATAATTTTGCTCACATCATCAACAGAAAATGTAGTCTGAAAAATAAATAATAATTTATAGGAGTATAGTATTTAAAAGAATTATATTTAAAAGTACAATACATGAAGAAAGCCAATGAAATCCATACAGTCTACTAAACTATTAGTGTATTAAAAAATGGAAAAGTTACAGCCTAAATATTTATCATTGTTTCATTTCTAA